>VWZG01003349.1:80487-103176 GCA_013396735.1 Grallaria varia | reverse complement strand
TTTTTTTTTTTTTTTTTGCCATTTGAGGTGGACAATGGAGAAAAGACTGTGTAGTATAATTCATGTAGTCATTTGGCTTTTTGGTTAAAGATAAACACAGTGCTGAGTAAGCAGTTTAAAACTGAGCATTAGAAAATTAGAGAATGTGAGACTGAATACTTCCTATGCAGTCATAATCTATCTTCATCTTTTTGTATACCCTTGATAATTGGATAACTGTATTTTTTTTATTTAACAGCAACTATTCCTGAATCAGAAAGCCAATTTCCTGGATACTAAAAAATATATATATGTATTAAAAGTTAACATTTTATGATTAACTGCAGACAAGAAAAACTGCAAAGCAATATGGTAGTTTATATGGAAATACTGTTCATAATTCTCTTAAAGATTACCTCTTCCTTTTTATCCCCTTCTTTAAAAGGAAAATAAAAGGAAAAAGCCAAATCAAACAAAGAGCTAAAACCTCAAACCACACCTTTTCCTAGGAAAGAATGCAACATGCTGGCTCAATAAATAAGTCTTGACAGCTTACAGTTTTGATTTTGGGAAATATACAATAGCGAACTATTAATTGTCTGACAAAAAAAACCCTTTGAAAGTATTATTGAAAGTGTTGAATGTTTATGTGTGTCTGACTTCTGAGCTGTCTGTGAGAAGGCAATTGTTTTAGCTGCTTCTGAGTATAGATCACACGCAGTTGTGTGAAGATGGATCACAGCCCTGCTTTGTTGCCTTTGCAACCCCCAAACCCCTGCTTTATGCAATTTTGCATCTCATGGCTTTTCATGTTGGCCTTTTGTAGTGATGTGTAGTAGATGCAATGCTTCAGTATTTTAAGTGGGTTTTTTCCTAAGTGGTTCCATTTCTTTAGCAAAGAAAAGGAAAGCTAGCCTATGTTTTAAGGCAGATACACAAATAAGGGAAAAATTGCAAAACAGTCCTGATATTGGTCCTGTCTAGCTTGGCTGGCAGTCTGGGAAACACTCCTGTTATGCAGTCTCTTTGTAGCTGGCCCCTAATAAGTGAGGTATGATTTGGTAATTGGTATGATAATTAACCTGCAAAACTATCCTCTTCTTCACTTGCCAACTGGCTTTAAACACTGTAATGTTGATTGGTAAACTGATCCAGCGGAGAGAGGCTTGAAATGTTTACAGGCTGGTCCATATTTAATTCGCCTCTCATTTCAATGAATGGCTTTCTTCTCTTTAGTGGGATTTTTTTTCTTTGTTTGTTTTAATGTATAAATACTGATTTTTTTGAGTAAAACTCAAACAACAAATTAACTTTTTTTTTTCTCCTCGTGGTATGTTCTTCTCTGATACAAATGTCTGGTTTCATAAATTTATGTATGCTAGGCTGTAAAATATTGACATGTTGTAAGGTTGCATCTTCTTGCCTTACATATGATGTTTGTGTATATATTCCCAAAACAAAGTGTTACTTGATAGAAACTGATCTGCATTGACTCAAGACTGTTTTGTCAGTTGAGAGTAAACTGAATTATTTTATTGTAGTTAAACTTATGTTGTAAATGCAGAAAAATGTAGGAAATTTATAAGGAGGTGAAGGATTTACTAGTTACAAATGGTAAAACCTTGTCTTGACATTCTCTTCCTGTTTTAGAGAAGGTGTTTGGAGTTTTTTACCAATTTACACTAAGGCAATGGCCCATGCTTAACCTAAGTATACATTGCAGGGATTGCCTGTGATTCTCTTGAGACTGTTCACAATTAGAACATGGAAGCCCCCCTGTATATATGCATTTATGTGCTGGTTTACAATAAGCTAATTTTACAACTTGTTCTTCTGTATAAGAAGCATTTCTTAATTTGGGGTCTAGGGAGGTCTTCATTATATTGTGGGTTACTCTGCAAAAACATAGATCAAACATAGAGAATTATAAGAACTGTTATTAAACATAATTTTTGTTTTATAGGTTATTCAGCAATAGTTATGAACTCCCGTTTACGAGCCTTAGGTGGGAGGATAAATAACATACGAGCATCAGAGCTGCCCAAAGAGAAAACCCGGTCAGAGATAATCTGTAACGTCCACTTTTTGGATGGCTCAGTACAAAGCTTCAAAGTCAACGTAAGTTTGGAAAACTACTTTATTTTTAAATACAGAGAAATTTGATTTGGGATCAAATACAAGACCATGAGGCATGGTATTTCCAAAAGATGTTGAAGACATAACTTTGCCATTACAAATTGCAGAATTACTGTTTATGAAATGGGTTTATAGAGTGTTATTTTAATTTACTTTCAATACAATATGAAGTGCCATAAAATCACAACATGCAGATTGTAGCCAGAAAAAAAGTCTTTGTTATGATACAGGAACCATAAAGAAACAGATCTGGTGTTCATTGTCAACTATGAATAAGTAATTCATATTTAAAGGGAACTCTCAAATTGGGATGTGCTCCTCCTTTTCTCCCATCAAAGAGCTGGTAAAAAGGAGGAGACCTTGTAGTGATGCCAGTACGTATTTTTTGAAATGTGAAGATGATGTGAATAGTGAAGGCATCATGGCTTAGTAAGACAGTTTTTTTCAGTCTTTTGTACTTCAACATAGTCTCTTTATTTCGGTGTGGGGAGGGAAAGAGATTTAATGAAGGCTTGCACTTTGTATTTTTACTGTATTATATTCTGTAAATAATTTGGTTTATAAGCTTTAGTAGTGATTAAAAATATTAGTTCATTTTTAAATGAAAACAAAGGAAATAGCTTCACTCCTCAATTCACTTTCAATAAAATTATCTGACCATGTGGAAAAACTATGGATGATTTTAAATATAATTTGTATGTATTTGTGTATATGATACTTATTTTATCCAATTTACCCTATACGAGAAGAAAGATTTTTGCCGAAGAAGCTGTGATATATATCTCTTAGATAACACAATGCTTTCTTATGGGACATTCAAAACCGCACCCAAAAGTTGTATTTTCCCAAGTCTTATTATGGTTCTCTTTGCAGACTGGTAACATTGTCTGTTGGGTATTAGTTGAAATAGAAATTATTTGATAGGCTAAACATATTATTTTCATTCTACTATACACAAAATTAGTCTCGATTTACTATATATTTTGTGTGCTGTGTATGTATATACATATATGTATGTGTCTATGAAGTAGCTAACATTGGGAGGCACAGTACAAGAAGATTAGGTATGTAAGAGAAGAAGCAACACATTAGTGTACAATTTCCATTGTTGGTCTCCAGCATGCCCTAGGAATTGCCCTGTCTGTCACTGAGCTGGCGTAATTGCCACACACCACCCTCCTCCACAAGTATCTGTGAAAATTAAGGAATTAAAAACCTTTTTAAATCCATGCATAGTAGTATATTCATCCTTTGTAAACAAGTGTTTACACAGCTTTACATTTAGTGCTAGGCCTGAAGCCCAGCACTGTACAAGTGAAAATTGCTTCTCATGTCATCCTTTAAGCAGAGAGCACAATGTGGGAACCACTGCGGAGGAGCCAGCAAGACCTTGTAGCAGCCTTCCTGTACCTAAAGAACACTGGAGAGGGACTTTGTACCAGGGCATGTAGTGATAGGACAAGACGAGAATGGCTTTAAACTGAGAGAGGGTAGATTTGGATTAAATATTAGGAAGAAATTCTTTGCTGTGAGGGTGGTGAGTCACTGGAATGGGTTGCCTGGAGAAGCTGTGGATGTCCCTTCCCTAAAAGTGTTCAAGGCCAGGTTGGTGAGGCTTTGAGCAATTTGGGGTACTGGAAGGTGTTCCTGCCCACAGCAGAGAAGTTGAAACGAGGTGATTTTTATGGTCCTTTCCAATCCAAACCATTCTATGAGTCTGTGATTTTCTGAAACTCCAAACGTGGCAGGTTTCTCTCCCTGCCTGCAGCGTACCCCAGGGTAACCCTGCTGGTTGCCGCCCTCATGCAGGTGTTGGAAGGGCCTCCTTTACGGCAGCTGTGATGCTGACCTGTGTAGGAGCAGGACTCATTATTGCTTTACTGAAAACAAGCAGCGAGCATGGCCTGCCCCACTGTGTTACGGACTGAAAAAAGGAAGAGGTTTTGCAGAAGATTTATGTTCTTTGGGTACTGAGCTGTCGTGCTGGTGCTGAGGGAGGCTGCATTTATCTGCCAGGGTGGCCCTTGCTCATTATCTAACCTTGATGTCTGTCTAAGAATAGGTTTTGCCGTGCTCTGGCAGTGTCACAAGGGCCATTTCTCAAAAGAGTTTGAAGCCAGCTGCAGAAAATTTGTATCCAAGTTCTGCTTACTTTAGCAGAAAAATCCAGCTTTGTGAAGTTTGTACCTGACTCTGTGTGTGCGTTTATTTTAATTGCTAAAATCATTGAGTTTTATGTCTGTGAGAAAAGAGTAACTCAGGCCTGTGGTCTGTCTGGGAATCAGCTAGGCACGCAGTAGAGGAAAAGAAATTTTGCTCTGAACAGATTTTCCCCACTGATGAAATCTTTCTGTGTTACTTTAGAGAAACCTTTTTTCATATCAAGACATTTTTCTCCACATTTAATTCGTTTCTTGATGATAGGTTGATAATTCTATATTTTTAAGAAATTAAATACACATATTACATGATACAGTTATCCAGAAGACATTTAATAATTTAGTAGTACAATATTAAAACGAAGGTGTTTTCTGAAGTGACTAGACATAGATGCAAGATATATGGATAAAAAGACTTCCTGTGTCTTATGAATGTTGTAAATATGTTTTCTAGTTTTTTATTTTTCTCAGTTTTTACCATTATTGCTGAAATCTGTTGATTATTTCTCTCTTGAGTTTGGAGAACTAGAACTGAACAGGATCACCTCTTCTAAAGCACAGGGTGTAGTGTTTTCTCTTTAAAAGCTTTTCAATGTATCAGTGGAAAATTAAGGCTGGGTTGTGTGTTTGTGGTCTAGTGGTACCTGGTTCTGATCTGTGAAGGCTCAAAGTCTGGATATATGTTACATTTAGAACTAATACTATATACATAAAGCATACTTATGTTCATAGACTTTTCTATGACAAATAGTGGAAAGTGAAGGGGGAAAATCAGAACACTTGAAGCTTGGCTTTCATCCATTCAATAGGATAAATGGAATAGGAACCTTCTCCCATTCTAATGACAATTTACTGAAAAGTACTGAGCATTGCTTTGTCATGTAGCAGCCATCCGAACACATAATTCTTATGACAAGATTTCTTTCTTTCAAAGCTGTAGGGAGATTATATAGAAAAATAACATTAAAAATATTGATGGTAAGAAGAAACTTGAGATAAATTTGCTTTAATTTTAAACAAATATTATTCTTATTTTGCCATTTTGAGTATCTTGTTGACAATGTGCAGATACTAAAAAGTACAAAATATGGCATGAATTCAAATTTAATACAGATGGTAGATTAATAGTCTAAACTTACAACCTGACACACTGAGAACAACTTATGTATTTTCAAATTTTGAACTCGTACTAAGTGATGTCTTTAAAATGATGGTAGAACATTTATCTTCAAATAGTGAACCTTTCAGAGAACATGGAGAATAGAGATATGACTTTCTTTTCATTCTGTAGCACCAGGATCTCTATAGAGCCCACAGTGTTAGCAAACTGCATGAGCTCATGGCACTTTTGTGATTATACCTATAGGTCTGTCTATTATTCTGCTAGATGGTACTTGGTTTTTCAGGTGGTTCTAACTGTAGCAGGGTGAATGAAATGCAAATATCCTAAAACTAGACAAAGGAGGAAGGAAATAACCAGAGAGACTTTCTATCTATTGAGAAACCTGGAGATAGCTGCATAATTATATTCCTGAAGACCCTTATTAGTACTTATCCCAAAGAATAGCAGTATCCTGACCAATTGTAAATAAAGAGAACATTTTTCTCCTGGATTTTTTGCTTTGGCAGAGTAATGTGATTGGCTCTTTTGTTCACTGTTTTTATTTAAAGTTCCTTATACTGCCATTTTGGTGAATCTGAAATTTGTATTGATGGTGTCACAAAGAGTTAATCAGTATAACTTGCTGCTCTTAGGTCATCGTTATCAGGAAAGTTCACATGGGAGCACAGGCAGACACATTCCACTACATTGCGTACAGTCCAAAGGGAAATGTATGTTAACCATGCAAGGCTGAAATGGCCTTTCTTGTCTTTCCACCATTATGTGTTTCAGTACTTAGATGGAACAGGTCCAAAGTCCAGGCAAAGAACATAAGGTGCTATGAGTTGGAAATGTTATTTCAAACCCACATTTGAGACAAAGATTTGTCCAATTTGTCTAGATACTCATTTAGTACTGAATGTTGCATTTGACTTTAATTATATCCAGGTTTTTTTCAAGCCTCCCAGTAAATTTCCAGTGTTTGAATTTTGTAATAAGGTTAATTCACCTCTGCCTCTGATGTTACCTCTGTCTTGTTCTAAGGCTATAAAAGCATAGGCTTTCCACATGAGGAAAATGTTGTCATTCTAATATATACAGAATGTGCTCGCATACCAGGTTTCAGTGTTTAAGAGTTGTATATTGAGCAATAATGCAAATATACTTGTAATTTTGGATATAAACATGCATGGATTTTCTGGTTTTGCTCTACTTTGACTCATTTGCCAGGAATGACCAATGCCTCTCAGTTTCAAGTAAATTGACTTTTGTGAAAGGATAAAATTTACAGCATCAGATCACTTCTTTATTACAGTGTCTTTCTGAGTTGATGCTTTTGTCCTAGTATCTGTGATTTTTTTCTTTTAGACTAATTGGCTTTTAATAATAGGGTTGCCTTCTAGAAATAAAATGATGATTTATAATAATTCAGTAAGTTGGACGACTTTAAGTTCAAATTGTAAGGAATGTTTTTCCTTCCCCTACTAGTTCAGTTAAGCTCCTTCTAGTATTTGAGAAGGTACATGATTGTTAAAATTAACACAGTTACTATTGGTATATTTATGATAATGGAGAGAGATATAAGTCTTAAAGGTTCTTTTTAATTGTGGGTCTGACTTTCATAATTTTAAGCAGCTCGTGGAAGAATGCAATGGTACAGAATTGAGGTGTCTTTGTAACCAAGTTTTCCTACTCAATGTTTTTTGATAATACAAGACAGTTTAATGCCACTCCGTGTCTCTGCCTGTGGAAAGAGGAAGAACTGCTCTGTGAAGTTTCAGGTTAGCCACAAATATTTACTTCTATATTGAGACAGATAAGTATATTCTACAACTGCAAAACAGTAAGATACTATGAAATCTGATGATGTGCTTGAGGACAGTGAGAACGTGATCTACCCTGCAGCAGGCTTTTAGTCTTAACCTTCTGTGGGGCCTGACTTCATAATAAATGCTGAAGGAACGAATTAATGGATGGGGAGATTTTTCCAAAGTTAGAACTGAAATGACTAACCTCATATACGTGTTTAAGTCATTTTTGAGGCATAGGAAATGCAGTAGGTCTAAACTCTGTCCTTGGATAAATATTCTGTATCACCTTTATATAGGAAAATATGGCACTAAAGTGTATGGAATCTAGATGAGTTACGGGGTGGGCAGGGAGTTCTCTCAAAAGGTGGCTGTAGATCTTGCTGAAAAGGGGGTGTTAAAGAGTGCAAGGACATTACCATGGTGCTATTGAATCTTTTTCAGTAAATCAAAAATGTAAGGTTTGAGGCCTTATTTAACAATAAAAAGATACAGGAATGTGAGGTAGCAGGTAGGCTATCTTGAACAAGGAGTAATTGCAGTGAGGGAAATCAGTAGTGTAAACTAATCACTTTTATAAGATGAGGTAATGTTTTTTTAAGCTCAATTTTCAGTTGCAAACAATAGAGGTGAACATTGGCAGTTTGCAGGCTGAGCTGATCATGTGTTATCGTTCTAAAAAAGGTGAGTGCTATTATGCACCAGGCAGAATTCTTCAGCCGGTGTCAAGGAAGTATTTACAGAGTTAGTCTTGGCATCGAGGCCACCCCTAGGGAATGTCATGTGTAGATCCTGGCTACTTGCAGACAAAAGAGGGAAGTTCCAGTCAGTCAGGTACAGAAAGTAAAACTAGGATGCTCTGCCGAAGAAAGGGACTTAGGAGAGAAGAGGCTGTTCTGTTTGTTCCAGCTGAACAAAGTCTTCCATGCTTGGAATAAGAGCATAGATGGATAAATAAATTACTGGAAGAGAAAGGTACAGAGTTAGCAGAAGATCAAATAAATTAACTGTGTGTAAAATAAGTGTGAAAATGAAGAGAAAGTTGTATCACTTTGTTCAACCTCCTATGTGTTTTGAGGCCAAAGGACACACGCTGTTTTGTTGTGGATGAGTGTTACAGACTGAATTAGGAAAGGTTGACCTCAAACAGCACATGAAGGGCAGTGGGTATTGTGTCTGAAATGAGACTGAATTTGCAAAAGCTTAGGTAGTGCTTAACTGGTGGATTATCATTGCCAGAAAGTGGGGGCAAAGCTTCTGCAGAGGACAGGGACAGGCAGATGTGCCATATGTTGCACTGCCCTCTTAAAGTGTCACTTTGTACTACTTACCTTGTAGAAGCTAACAAACTGAGAAACTTTACCTGCACATTTACACCTTCTCTCCAAAGAACTAACAGTCTTACCTTATGTTTACGCAGTTCTTAAGACAGTGAGTCTTGATCACCAATACTGCTTCTAGGCAGTATTTGACATTAAAAAAATAATAAAGAGGTTTTTTTCCCCTTCACAATCATTTAACTTACTAGAAATTTGAACTTGACTAATCTAAATTCCCTAAACATAGTAGGAAATTGTTGTGGCTTGGGTAGAGCGTAATAGGTGTTAATTATGACTGCTTTAAATATTAATTTTTGGCCTAAGCAACATAAAGTGTAATTGATTTGAAGACAGATTTAAATGGAGGTGAATAATGTGTGGTAATGAGATGACTGATGCAAAACTTTTAACAGTTCAGAATAAGGATTGGTAGATGTCATGAAGGTGAAATAAATGGAAAATTCTTTTTGGAGTGGAAACATGCAAACTTCTTGAAAATGTTTCTTTTCAGTAGAAAACTTAAAAATTCCTAAGATTATTTTGAGAGCTTATGTCTTTGTAACAATGTAGGCTAGTGAGAAAAGTGCATAATTTTTTTAAATCTCATAGAAAGGCAAGAGGTTTGTTAGGAGTGTCTTAACTACTTGATCTAATGGTTGATAGTGTTAAGGAGAACTTGGTTCTAATGCTCTAGCTGAGCACTATTTATGTTATTTTGCCTTCTTCCTATGGCACAGGGGAAAGAAAATGAGTGTTTGCAAAGCACTTGACACATTGTAATATTAGAATATGTGGTGGGTGCAATCTCTATTGGAATGGATGTCAAAATTTAAAAGCAGTGTTGTGACATGCTTAGCCCGCCTCACTTTGCACTTAGGTCTCAAAAGAGTTTAGAGGCAAAATAAACTGAAGATTGTACAGCATGAGCTGTGTGGTCATTTTTAGGTATACAGGCTGAAAAATAATTCAGGTGTTTCTTAAAACAATGCCAAAGCTAAGGAAATAAACATAGCCTCGAAGAAACCTTATCTTTGGGAATTTTAACAAGACTTTAACAATTTAAAAGGACATTTTGTGCTTACCTAAGATTTCTGGAGTGAATGCTTGATCTAGGCACTGTGAAAGAAACTTTGTGCATTTAACGCCAGAGAGCAAGAACTGTAAGCACATAGAAGTAGTGCTGGAAATTCTATTTTTCTTGTAGGAAACATGGAGAATAGGAAGAGAAGTAAATAGTAGGCATGTGGGTGTATGAGACTAGTACTGGCGGAGCAGTTAGGTTTAGGGTCAGGAGACCCATGAGAGCATTGCAAAAAGAGAATTATGACTGCTGAGCAAGAATATCATAGCAGAGAGCTTGCTTGTCTATACAGGGAAGCAATGAGTAAGCTTAGCAATTCATGCATACTGAGGGAGAGGGGGGAATGCAATTGTGGAGGGGTGGAGAGAGAAGGTGAAGGCATGTGAATTGGGATGAAGGACTGGAGGCATGAAAAAAGAGAAGGGAATTAGGAGATAATGCTGTTGCAGCTAAAGGGAATAAGAAGTGTTGAAATTCAGATCAAAAATCAGAAGAGAATCTGCCCTCTGTGGTCTTGTCCTGTCCAATTTGCAATGAAACTTGAGATTCCTGAGCACAAAGAAAGTATGTCCCGACCCCTGTAATTACTACTTTTGGTCACAATATAACTTTAGTTGCTCATTTAGGTCGTGTCAAAAGTATGCACCAAAGGTGGTGCAATTACGCTTCTGAGTTGTGCAAGTGTCATGTGATGTTATTTGAAAGTGTTTTAGCTTATAAAAAACCAACCCTGAGGAAATGAATATGGTGTATATAGTAAGGCAGTGCTAAAAATGAGCTTACGCATGTCAGGAAATGCCCATTATTTCAGAGCGTTAAGGTGGCATCTGCTGTTTCCATAGGGCCCTCTTGTGTACATATATGGATAATTTCTGATGAACAAATCTCATTCTTTATTGTGGATGCAATTTCATTGATGGCACTGCACAGAACAGCCTGACAGATTCATGGTGCCATGGCTTTGTGTGACAAGGAAGGCATGGTTGTGTGGCCCTTTGCTGTCACTGAGAGTTCAGTTTACAAGATGGATTCTAGCCTATGCTGCTTCAGAAAAAAAAAAAGGGGGGGATTGATCAATGCTGTGGTTTGACTATCCCATGGAACAGTAGCCTGTTTGAAAGGAGGTGAGAAATCAGAATTCGGTGAAGCCAGAGCTTAATTTTCAAGAAATTTGTTCCTGAACAAAGTGCTTGACTTTTGGAATCTGAATAATTGTTTCCTTTTTTTTTTGTTGTTGTTGTTGTTGTTTTATTTGGTTTGTCTGTTTGTTTGGGGTTTATGTCTGCCATTTATTTCTGCCTTTTAAGAGTGAGATTTGGAAAAATCTCACTCAAACAAATTTGAAAAACTTAGTTTCATTTGTTTTTTTTTAATAGAGAACATACCAAGCAAACTGGCCTGATTTTCTTTCTGTCCAGCAATTCTGTACATGAAAATCTAAAGCTAAGATGCCATACAGCTTTGCAGGTGAAGGGTGGACAGGGGAGAGAAATTATAGGAAAAAATTCATGAGTCAAGGACACTAACCAAATATTGTAATACTGGGGATATTCACTGAATCTATTACTAACAAAATCAGAGCAGGGTAATAAGAAGTAAAATTAATCTGAAAAACATCCTCCCACTTGTCCCTCTCTTAGGCTCTGCTTCTTCCTTGCCAGCAGCTCAGGGCGACAGGGGATCGGAGTTACAGTCAATTCACCACAGGTTGTTTCTGCTGCTGCTCAGGGAGGAGAGTCGTTCCCCTGCTCCAACTTGAGGTCCCTCCCATGGGAGACAGTCCTCTATGAACTTCTGAAATGTGAACTGCTGGAGCATGTACTGCTCCAGTGTGGGCCACTTTTCTATGGAGCACAGTCCTTCAAGAACAGGCTGCTCCAGTGTGGGTCTTTCACAGGGCCACAAGTCCTACCAGGAAACCTGCTGTAGTGTGGGCTCCACTCTCCATGGGTCAGCAGGTCCCTGCCAGGACCCTGCTCCAGCACAGGCTTCCCATGGGTTCACAGCCTCTTTCGAACATTCACCTGCTCCAACGTGGGCTCCTCCATGGGCTGCAGGTGGATCTCTGCACCCCAATGGTCCTCCATGGGGCTGCATGGGCACAGCTGCTCCACCATGGTCTGCCCCACGGGCTGCAGGGGCACAGCTCCAGTACCTGGAGCACCTCCTGCTCCTCCTTCTCCACTGACCTTAGTGTCTGCAGAGTTGTTCACATGTTCTCACTCTGCTGTTCTCTGGCTGCAATTACATCTGCACAGTAACTTTTTTTCTGCTTCTCAAATATGTTATCGCTGAGGCACTACAACCATCTCTGACTCAGCCTTGGCCAGTGGCTGGTCCATCCTGGAGACAGCTGGCATTGGCTCTGCCGGACATGGGGAAAGCTGCTCACAGAAGTCACCCCTGTTGCCCACCTGGTACCAGAACATGGCCACACAAACCCAATACAGCAAGCTATCTATTAATTATTAGCATATTTAGGGTTGTAATGTTGGTAAGGAGGTTTTGTTTGTTTCTTTTTGTGGTTGGTGGTTTGCTTTTTTTTTTTTTTTAATAGAATTGGTTCACGGTGTTCTTTGGCAGAAGTCAGTTAATCTGTCCTCCACAATGCCATGGCATGGGGTTCTTGTTTGGTTTGGGAGAAATTATACCGCCCTTACACTTCCGATCTCTGCTGCCTGTGTAATTCCCTGTTGCTCTAGTTCCTTTGTGATACCTGTCATGAGGGACACTAGGCAGCAAATGGGGTCACTGAATGGAAGCTGAGCATGTGAAGGCTGAGGGACAGGTGAGAGTGCAGGCTGAAGTACACGGTCTTATGGCTGCAGCACAGCATCCTCCTCCTTTTTTCCCCATTCTACTGTATACTCACTTTGCCTGTTGCCTGTGGAGACAGAGAGTGCTGCTTTGGTGGTGACAGCAGGGGCCAGAGCAGCCCCATGTGTCTGCAAGCCATCCCTGCAGGCTACCACTCTGGGAGGGGCATTGCTCTCACTGCGGGCAAGAGAGAGGTGTTCTGCTTACAATTAAATTGTTGCGCCCACCTCAAGGGCTGGAATACATGTCAGTTCATATTTGGAAATTTTACGTGCCTAACGTATTTTGGAAAGAAAACCAAACTTTTAACAGAATAAAGTTCTTATTGCTGAGAAACTTTGAACTGATGAATTATTTTTATTCATGAGTTACATTTTTGTAAAAAAAAATCAATTAATTGTATCGTAAAATGCTTGTGTTGCAGAGTTTCACTTCTAAAGTTTTCTCGTTTTCAGAAACAAGACACTGGACAGATTTTGTTGGATATGACCTATAACCAGTTGGGCGTGACAGAGAAGGAGTATTTTGGTTTACAACAAAATGAAACTTCAGTAGATTCACCTGTAAGTACAGTAAATAATAAATGTGTGTGCATGTATATGTGTATATAAATATACACATACACATATATGCATACACACATATTCATGCACACACATCACATAAAGACGCAGTATTTATTTGTACATATTTTTAATCCATCTAATAGTTTTTCATTTCACAGCGATGGCTTGAACCAAGCAAACCTATTAGAAAACAATTAAAAGGTAAGACTTGTTTTTAATATCTTGATTGTAACTTTGTAGTCCTGGTTTTATGTGTTCTCGTGACTAGTACAAATGCAGTTTGTCCAGACGGTAGGTTTTTGTCAAGAGCAAGTCTTATCTCTCCAGTCTTTTCAACACAGCTTTCTACTGCTCCTTCCTCCTGCCTGAATGGTAGTAAGACCCGCCAGGTCCCTAACTTTGATGCTGTAATAGCAGCTAAACCTGGCTTCTGAGCGGTTTTAGACATCATGGCCATGAAAGCAGTAGTCATATTGTAGTGCCAGCGAATTCCTCCTGATAGGGAAGATAAGAAAGAGAGGTTTTAATCTAGGGAAGAATAGCCAGTTTTGTATATAAGTTCTGGCAATTTCTTGTCTCAAGTACTGCAGAAAAAAAAGAATTTTATACTTTTTAATTAAAAACTAATCAAACAGAAAACCTACAGTACACACTTCCAAGTGTATGTGTTGTCCTAGTATGTCTTGTTTATAAACAGCTTTGGGTAACACAGAATGCTTACCAAGGACAGGCAGGCCAGCGTGATGCTGCCAGATAGCAGCTTAGGAGGACTGAGTGACACCATCCCAATCTGTGCTGTGGCACTTGAGCTAAATTGTTCAGCTCTCTTATTTCTACCTTATGCTAGAGATCATGTGTTTTAATCTCAATTCATGCACAAAGTTAACATGTTGAACTTCTGTAATTTCATGTATTTATATGTAAGATAGAATTGAGTGTTATCCCAGGCTGAGACACCTCAAGCATATTTGGTGCTTTTCTCTCTTCTAATACTTATGAGGCAAAGGTAACTTAATAATGCTTTTTATGAAAAATAGCATATTCAAAGTACTTTAAATGAAAGCATTACAACATTTGAGTGTTTTCTTCTCAAAGCTGGGTTTGGGGGATCAGATGAGACTTCTTATGATTTCTTTTAGATTTATAAGAAAAATACAAGATATTTCTATGAGGTTGTTCATGTAATTTTTCTGTAAATATATAAATTAAAACCATAGGCTCTTTCTGTTTTAAGCTGAAAATTTGATTCGCTCTTCTGAAATATTGCAGGAGGTTTTCCCTGCACCCTTCGTTTTCGTGTAAGGTTTTTTATACCTGACCCTAACACACTTCAGCAAGAACAAACCAGGTAACTTATCTTTGATGTTTGCTTCCATAACCTAGGAGTGTGTAAAGCCCTCCTTTCCCATGTCCAAAGCCTGGTAAACTATGCTTTATTGCATAGATAACTTTGTATGACTCTTGGTACGAAATGTGTTTGGAATGGACAGGTTGGTGCAATGCTCATGATGAATGGTTTCTGCTGTGTGCAGCCTACAACTCCAAAATACAGCCAGAGTACAAGCAAGTACAAATATGGCAGTTGGTTTATTTGTACCTTGAATTCTTTGGTTTTTTAAGCCTGCACACCCTAGGTCTATTTTAGAAGTTTTATATCAATATTGAGTCAGTTTTGAACATATGTAATAGATTTAATGCTGAGGGCGTGGGAGGGTGGGGTTTATTTTGTTTCAGGAGGAACAGATAACAGTTCTTGTTTCCTAGTTTGCGCATTACTTGTAACATGCAAAGATCTATAATGCTTCAGTTTACAGTAGACCTTTAATTCTTTTTTAACCTGTCTGAGCTTTTAGGGTGTCGAAGTACATGATTTATAAGCAATTTTCAATTAATTAGTCTCAAGATTTTAATTGAATACTTGTTTTGTTCAGTGCCTGTGATTTGGAATTTAGAATTCAAAGGCACCCATTAATCTGTTTTGGGTTTTTTTTAACTTTTTCATTGCTTATTAATTTCAGTGACTTGAGAATATAAATATAAAACATTTAAATTATATTCTTTTAGGAAACTTTCCTGTTTTCGTACTTGTAAATCTTCTGTTTCTGCAGTTTAAAACTGAAATTATTCAATGATCCACTCTTTATGGTTCTTCGCATCCCAATTCTTCAGTATCACTATGAAGTAACATTGTCAAATACACTAATAAGAGCAAGACTGAACTGCTCTAGGAGAATTGTTTAAGAGCTTTTTGTCAGCATATGCTGATAGAGAAATGTCTCATCCTCCATTAAGTAGTTTCAAGATAGACTGTCACAGTCTATCTAGGTTGGTGTTTGGGTTTTTTTTCTTTTTTTTAATGTTACATTCAGGGTGAACATTTCAGGAAGAAAGAGAGCTTAGTTCTGTAGTGGTTTGGTTTTTGTAGTGTTAAATGTGGCATTACTACCATAGTTCTGAAGTTGCAATGCAGAAGATCCTTAAAACTGTTGTGAGAGAGAGTGAGTGTGTGATTGCATACTTTGAGATGCCACTAATCTATATTCATCTGTTTGTATAGTTTGCTGGGAAATCTAATAAAATAAAACTAATATATATATATAGCCATTTAAACTATACTTTTAAAATAAATGTACATTTGTTTCTTTTCCAAAAATATCTTTTCTAGGCACTTGTTCTTTCTGCAATTGAAGACTGATATTGCAGAAGGAAGGTAATAAGAAGAATCTTCAGTTTCTCTATAATTATTTTTAAAATAAAATCAAAAAGCCTTTTTCTGAGGGTATTGTTGCTATAAAAATTTGCCTTATGAGACATTGCTTTAAAGGAAAATGTTACAAATTTTCACATAGCTCATTTATTGAGAATATTTTAGAAGTGTGAATGAGCTGTAGGAGATGCTGTGTGTCTGCAGGCACAATGTCAGCAGCAGAGATATTTACGCAAGGTTTGGTGTGCCAGGCGTGGAATTCCAAAGGGCAGTTCATAATATCATTTCCCATGAATTCAGGATTGTATTACCTGTATGGTGGGCATATACCCAGTGGTTCCTTTGGCTGCAATTCCTGTGTGTTTGTATATTAAAAAAAAAAAAAAAAAAGGCAGTCCAAGTATTTGCTCCCAATTGTAAATTGCCTTAAGGTTTTGGCTTTTTCTTTTTCTATAGAATCAATTTTGGTCATAAGATCAGAGTTGTCTTTGTGCTTGGCATTGGCTAATTTTAGTGTTTTTGTCTAGTTTTAAATACACCAGAATGCAGCTATTGCAGTAATGTCCAGAGCCCCATAAAAATCTCTTCTCCTTTTTCTTTCTGGAATAATCATCCACCAAGAATTTGAGCATGTCCTCTTAGAACTTACTTCCATTCACTGAAGAGGCTGTTTAATGTCCAGACCAACTGTGCTTTGACAATCAAACTTAGTAAGAAAAAATCAGATACTCTTTGAAGATACATGAGTCTTCACATACTGAACTAATTGCAGAGACATTTTAATAAATTGTTTATATAGTCTATAAATAATAAAATACGTTTTTATATAATCTATTATAATAATTATTGCATATTTTAGATATTATATTATATATTGTGTATAATAAAAATGTTTCCCCTCCTTTCCAGGTTGTCATGCCCCATTAGTTCTGCTGTTGTCCTGGCATCGTATGCAGTACAATGTAAGTAATAACCAATCATTATTCTGTTACTAAGTGTGCTTGACCAACTACCTTCTCTGCTGCTTGGCAGTGGAAAATCAGGAGAGATTTCTTTCCTTATCTATTTGTGCAGATTATTCGACATGCTACAGGTGATGTTTTGTAAAGCCAGTGCAGGTTATTAAAGCAGCCTTCAGACAGTCTAAATAGAAAAAGTGCACTTGTTAGGCCTCTCAAAAAAAAAAAAAAAAAAAAAAAAAAAAAAAAAAAGAATTAAAAAAAAGTTGATACAGGAATTGTTCTTATTTAGGTGGGCTTGTACTGCTGGCAAAAAAAGTCAAGTTTTCATTGTCATTGGAAACAAAATATTGAAAGTCATTATGTGTTACAATAGCTACGGGAAAGCATTCCAGGGGACTAAGTGGTCATCTAGAGAACAGTTAAGAGGAAGGTAAACTCATGATTAAGAAACTACAGTGTTCTTATGTAATTTTTATTGGAATTTGGTTTGTTAATTTTGTAAAACTGGCACTTTGCAATACATTTAAGGTGACTCTACACACTAGAACTTGCATGCGTCTCATCTGCCTGCAACTGGGGAAAAATACTCAAAGAACGATATTAGAAAATTATCTTCTGTAGGAAAACCAAAATGGAGTCTGATCCAATGCCTCACAAGCATCCTGGACAGATGGTGGAAAAATAGCTGGAGGAAGACCTTTCTCATTAAACAAACAAAGGAAAAAAACAGGTTGAGGGTTTAGTGGAGTTTGTGCAATTGTTAAAATAGTTGTCAGGGGAGAGTATGCTTAGAATAGTTGTGTAATTACTTGGCTGAATCCCACTTCTTCATGGAAAGGCCAGCAAAGCCCACAGACATGATTGAGGTAATTTTTGTTTGAAATAAGGACCAAGCTGAATAATTAAAATCTGGTTTTCAAAGAAGAGTATAATAAACTCTCGATATCTATTAAAATCCTAAGTGGCTCTAAAACATTAACTTTTATGTTTTATCATGTCATATATTGCAATCTTTTATAAAATAGAACTGTAATCACAGTCAAGCTTAGTAAGAACAACTGAAACCAGAACAAGTTTTCCATTGTAGGTTGCAGTCTTGTTTTGTTTTTTTTTTTTTGCCACATGAAATGCATCCTGTTCTGGTGTTCCTG
The DNA here is from genome assembly GCA_013396735.1 of Grallaria varia. NCBI lineage: Eukaryota > Metazoa > Chordata > Aves > Passeriformes > Formicariidae > Grallaria > Grallaria varia. The sequence continues at coordinate 85,389 of VWZG01003349.1, read as the reverse complement.
AGACACACACAATAAGGGCACCTGAAGGCTGAAACACTCTGAACCATTAGGATTGCTAAATGTACTATTGCTGGCCCAATTGTGCTAAAGCTCAGAAATGCAAACGGCCACTGAAGAGTGCAAATATTTTATCACAAAGTAAAATTAATCATGCCATCTAATATACCCCAAATTCCAAAGTAGTTCCTGTTTCCCCTTCAGTTTTATGACTGTTGCCTTTTTAGCGTGTAAAATACTAAGGCAGTTATCTGTACTAAAGGATAATGATAGAAGGACAGTGAAGATTGTCAAAGGGTGCCTAGTGTGTTTTAGTCTTTCACAGTGGATTCTGCAATTTCTCATCAAGCTATTTGCCTAGTTTTTCTAACTCGTAGATAATGCTACTTTTACCAGGCAGCGGTTGTTTTTCTGTGTGTGTGTTTTGTTTGGTTTTTTTTTTTTTTTTTTTGGTTTTTAATTGAAAACACACAGACAAAAACAAAACCAAAAAACCCCAAACAACCCTTCCCCCCCAACAAAACCCAAACTAAAAAACCCTAACCTTTCTTTTTTAGCTCACTAATGTCCTTTGTGATACCAGTGTTTGTTCTCTGCATTGGTAAAGAATGGAACATTTAATAAAAAGATGTATTCCCTTTAAAATAAAAGAAGGGCAAATAAAAGGTTTTCATTTTGCTACCAGGTTGTTGCTGTTTACCTAATGGTGATGTCATAGGAAAGACTTTCTGATATCTGAGAGAAGTCTGAGTCTCCTTATTGAGTCATGTTTGCTGGGATTCTTTTCAACTGAAATATTTATAAATACTTTTCTATTAGTGCTTTAATTCCTAATCATACTTAGTAAGGAGAATTGAAGTTCTTGGATATGTGGTATCTGCTTATGAGAAATGCATTGTCTGGAGTTCCAGGAGTTGATTCTGCCTGACCTGTTCACTGCCACTTCTTGGTGGCTTTCAGGTTGCTCTTTCCTTCTGTAACCTCCCTTGTGTGCCATAGGGGAAATCATTGTTGTCTGACAGCCTTGTGGGTTATTTATTTAAAAGGTGTAGCAGTTGTCGCTGATGGGAGGGCTGAAGCAGATGTCTTTCACAGTGCATCAAGTCTGGTGTTTGATATTTCCACTCTTGCTTCTTAACTATGTGTGCCAGTTGTATAGCTGACCTTTACAGGCTTTGTGTGAGTTTTGCAAAAGGACAGTTTTTGGTGATAAATCTTTTGTGCCACTGGAATGCTGCTTCTCTGTGCTCCCTTTTCACAGGCATTTGGGTTCAGCACTGTGGTTCTGAGATAAAACTCTGACATGTTATTCTACACTCCTCTAGCACACCCTCTGTTGCCTGGTGGTACTGACTTACAGGGGAATGCAATGGGTGTGAACACTGTGTCTAAATAACATGTGACCAAAACCGATTACGAATGCAGTTCAAGAATAGGTAGTTAGTGTATTATCAGTAGTATGCTTTGTGACGAAATGATCAGTGGATTTTGAAATATCTTTTTTTTAGAAGAACTTGTTAGGGTACATTTCAAGTAATTTCAAAAGTTGTAAGTCAGTAGGATGCTCTTATACTGAAAAAAAAAAAGATAAAGTGTATATCATGGTTTTTGCTAGCGTAAAATAGGAATGTTATACAATCTATAAAGTTAAATAAGGAAACGTATACTGTGTATCTATTACTTTTTTTAGTTAAAATGTCACAAAGTTGATTTAGCAGCACTTGTTTTCAATCACTTCATATAGTAAATTGCCATTTCCAGGCCATTATTTAAATGACTAGCTACTGGTATGTAAGAAGTCCCATGAGTTTCATGAGTATATGCTCTTCTGTGCATAAATCCATTGCTGAATTGGGACTTGAATCTGAAGCACAGCAACAAAGCCAACAAAGATGTTATGAATGCTTCTAAGCTTGCTTTTTCCTGAGCATCAATTGCTCTTGTCTCCTGTGATATTATTGCACTGCTTTGAGAACCAGGAAGTTTCTCTTGCACACTGCTATCTGTCTTTGGGAGTTTGTCCGGGAAGGGGTTGACTCGTGGCTTGGGATTCAAATGGACTTTAACCTCTTCTAGAGGGAAGGAAGGCTGGCAAGGGTGAGGAGTCAAGGAAAGCTGAACTTAATGTGCAAGTCCCTCAACAACTGGGCATAAGAGAGAATTCTGGGAATGCCAGGAAGCTGAGATCCCAGAAGAAGATTTAGGCTGTAAGATTTAGAGGAACGTCAACAGCAGCTCCACAGTGAGAATTACACCATGTGATCCCCCCATCAACTTTCTTTTTGCCTGACTCTTTCATCTAACTTGCCTTCATTTTGCCTCTCTTTATAGAAATTAGTTTGAAACTTCAGACTTCCTAATTTATGGAGACCTCCCTCTTTTCATGGGTTTTTTCTCCGTGTATGTTCCTCACCCAAACTTTCTTGAAGTGAAATGGTGCTCAGAAGGATGTACCATACTTTTTCGAAATGTACTTTGGACTACACTTTGTTTTTATCAATACTTTTTTAAAAAATTGTGTCAGTATGACTTCTGAAGTATATATTGTATTTGAGATGCAGAAACAGCAACTCAGTATAACTTATATTTTCTAATTTGTTTCTTCCCTTTTTTTGTGATTATTTTTTAGGTGTTGTTGTTTAACTGTGTCTGGGTTATGAGCTGCTGATTTTATACAGGGCACTACAATGACTGGCTCATTTTTCATTCTGGAGTGGCAAATAACTTGGAGACCACCATTGTGTATGCATAGTTTTCTTTTTTTCCACTACAAGCGTTCCTTTGTTTTTATTAATGCCTAATTTCTCATTCTGTCTTACCACAAAATGACCAGCTGTCGTGAGTGGTCATAAGCAGCTATTTACAGTCATGTCTAGGCTGAACATTTTTTTAAGGGCTCTGGAGTGTGAGGCATTATGTCCTTTTACAAAACAGGTTAGTTTTACCCACATGATAGCTAGTTCTACTTGTCCAGTATGGACAATTAAATTACTGGCTAAGTAGGTTAGTATTCGTGCTCTTGTCCTTATTTGGATACTGGTTTCACTTGTTAAAACACCTTTGCTTCTCTCAGCATTCACTTATGAGGGTTTTGGTCCTTTTAGGGATTTCTCTCTGAAAACCATTTTCAACGTGGCGTCTTTAATCTACATGGATTGTGCCCATTTTAATGCACCTTTTTAGTCTCTCTTGAATAAGCATCTACATTTTTATGTTGGTTTTTTGAAACTGAATTCTGCTGTAGCAGATTATCTACTGAAGCCAGTAGCATTTTAATACCTGAATACTTTGTATTTACTGTTCAGAATCTGTAAAACTACATTTTTATGCTATGCAGTTCGTCCTTCTTCTGTTCTCTTTTTATGCAAAGAAGCAATCACTTAAAATGTCTAAACTGATTAAACTGTACCGATTAAGCTTCTTTTTGTACCTTAGTGTTCATATGAAGACAAATTTATCATTAGTCCTTAATACTACATTTCACCCTCATTTCAGCATGTGAGTGATTATTGCTGTCCTGATTTGGAGGCCAGTCATGTGATCTTAAGGATGATTTAATCCTGGATTGCAGTTTTATACCTGAGGATTTTTGCAGCCTCGATGCTAAACTTGTCCTGTTGTTTGGTTGTTTTCTGTTCTACTGGGAACCTGATCTGCATATGTAGTTACCCTCTTTTAAAAACAGGCAACTCAGTTCACTTTTGCGCTAAAATATGTGACCTAAAATATTCAACCTTGCAAAAAAGTTACACATTCAATATGCAACTATTTGATTCTTTTCTGGTGCACTTCTTAGGTCTTTAGAAAGTTGATATTAAACTAGTTTTCAAAGACTACCTTTTGGCTGAAGAAGCAAATAGTACCCTAAATTGTTTGTTGGCATGACTTCAGGTAGCTAGGAGGAAGGGAAAATACCCAGAGCAACCTCCACATTTGGAAGATGAGAGAGAAGACTCTACCTCATAATGTATGGAGGAACAGCAGTTGCCCTCTTTAGAGAAGGTAAAACTGCAATAAAAAATCTTTTCCTATTGCAAAAAAAATTGAAGTGGAAAATTACATCGTCTTATTCCTGGAAATCTGGTCTTTTCCACTGATAAGGTTGTAATTCAAACAAACTGCAACAAATCTTAGAGATGTAGAAGGTTTATAAAAGAGATGGGTTGTATTAATGACTAGTAGAGAAAAGGGTCCTCAATCAACTACTGTGATGTGTGAAACTGTGTGTTTTATTTTACACTTTTTATATTTTACACTACTTTGGTTTAGAATTTTTTTAATTCTTGGTTTTATTGTTGTTGCCTTAGTCTTTGTCTTGGCAGACTTGGATTTTTGTTAATATATAGATATTCCTAAAAATTATTTCAACTTCTTGTTATAATTCTGTATCTTCTGTCTCTTTTTTTTGGTGGTTTTTGTTTTGTTTTGGGGTGGTTTTTTTTGGTTGGTTTAGTGTTTTTATGTTTGTGGTGTTGTTGTGGTGGTGGTATTTTTCAGATAAATGTTATTTGGCAGAAATGTTCAAATGTATTTTGGTTCTGTTAGTGAATATTTAGTTTTGCTAAGTAATTTAAAGCTGAGGCTCCCTTTAAAAAGAAAGGACTAAGTATTGCAGTAACATCTGTGTTCAGAGTAAATTGCTTGCTGTTTATCATTCCCTTTTTTTATTTAAATATTTCCCATGATGCTGAAAATTAGGTGTGCAACTATATTGGCTTTCGATGGCATTTACCTTGGAATTGTTTCGTGTCACAGCACTTGCATTTTTGGGGCCATAGAAATTATGCTTTTTGAATATATAAGGGACAAATATTAGTTATCCCCTGCATTACAGATCCTCTATAGTTATTATAGCCGTAAATTATTTCTGATGCGCCCCCCCCCCCCCCCCCACCCCCATTATTT
>VWZG01003349.1:12032-80380 GCA_013396735.1 Grallaria varia | reverse complement strand
AATAATGTTAAGAGTATTATGCCTAAAAGTGTGCTCTTAAACTTTGATTTAGTTGAGGGGCTTGCTATGCCAAATAGTCTACAGTCTACCAAATATTTTCTTTTGTGTTGATTTGCAAGTTATACAAAGAACTTCTGGGAAACTTAAGTCTTTATCATCACTATTTCATGCTCTTTGGGAAAAAGCAGATTAGTATAGGTTATAGTGATTTGCTTATACATACATGCTGTTATTTTTGGTGTTTAATCTCCAACTGTTTAATCAAAACACAGGTTTCAGGAAATATGACCTTTGAATTACTTGCTTAATTGAAACTAGGTAAATTTGTGGCAGTTAGACAGGGAATTTGTTTGAAGCAGCCTCCTTGCTCGCCCAAACCTTGCTACTTCATTACAACTGAAAGGTTTGTATATATTTTCCAGGCTGTAAACTCATGCTGACCTAGGTTTTGAACTAAACTTACATAGACTGAGGCTATGAACTTTTGGGTTCTGTTCATTTCTTTTCAGATTTGCCACTTACTGTGGATAAGAATTAGCTTTTTATCTAGTAACAGTTTTAAAATATATACTAATTAGTATAATTCTTGAAGGAATAAAGTTTTAGAGAATTTCTTTTTGGCTGTAAACATATATTTACTTCTCGTAGCAGCTAGGTAATGTTATGTGTAAATCAGCAGTTATTCCACATGCTTTGTTAAGTAACTCTTGTTCAGCTGAGGAACCATTAACAATTGAATTTCCAGGACAGTGCCACCGTTGTGAGTTGAACAATTTCTGCCTGACTGTGTGAAGAGTAGATGTTTTCTAAGTGACAGATCTTGTTGAAGGCTTCTAATATGTTAAAGTCAAGTAAATGTGTATCAAAATTACTTCATTTACCATCTCTTACTGAACCATTTTGGTGTTCCCTAATGTTACAGTACTACACATCTGTGCCAACATGGTGTGTAATGCCTGTCTGGTGGTGTTACAGCTTGTGGTGCAGAAGTGGGGCTATATAAGTAACTAAATAATGTACTGACTCATTCAGTGACTGAGATTGTAGTTATGGTAAGTGTATTTTGAAAAAAATCTTTTTTCAGTGATGTCATACAATTCCCTGTGTTCAACACCACTTGTCTGTTGGGAAATAGTTCATAATTCTTGCATTTCCCCATATGTGTATGTGTTTCAATGAGAAGGAATTTCTTTTCAATAATAATCAAGTCAGTATGAAAACATTGTGTATTTGTTTCTTGTTTCCTAACAGCACAACTTGGAGACTATAATGCTTCTGTGCATCATTCAGGACATCTCTCAAATTACAACTTTATACCAGAGCAGAACAAAGATTTTCTTACCAAAGTAGAATCTCTACATGAACAACACAGGTAATGTGAACTTTTAGTTCTCTCTCACCTCTTGAGGTTTTAAAGAAAAAACAAGATACTAAAAGGAAGACGCAAGTTATTAGTAGTTTCAGTACAACAGCTGGTTATATTTCATATATCTTCTGTTAAATTAAATACTTGTGTTTGTCATGTAGGTGCTTGCCTAATTGTATTCAGAGTAGGATGCTAATGTGTTGAAACATTTTAATAAATGTCTAGTTATAACCTCCAGTAAATCAGTTAGCCTTATACATTATTAATGGCAACCGTCTAGAACACTATACTAGGTGTTTGAAAATCAAGGACATTTGTCCATTTTTCAAATGGTATAGATTTTTTGTCTATCTACGGAAAAAAAACTCCAATACACTCAATAACCATAAACCACTTCAATTAATATTGTGCTTTCCCTCTACTCTCATGAGTGTAATATAAAAGCTACAACATATTATTCCAGTCAGTGTGCTGCTAATTATTCTTTCTGACCCTGCTGATTTTCTCTTGTAAGACTGCAGTTTTAGAATTAGTGGTGTTGATCAGATAGTCAGAAGCTGAATGCAAATATGCCAATCTAAGAAATTGTGAGCATTTGAGCAAATGAAATCCGAATCTCTATGGACTTGTTTTCTCTGTCTATGTTTTAACTGCAGCAGAGCTAATTCCCCACTCTCTTAGTTACTTTGATTTATAGTCTGAAATATTCCCATTTTCATCTCCTCCTAATGTTCCTCAGCACTTTTTTCCCATCTTTCGGTACTCTTAACCTTTCCCTCTTGTTTCTTTACTGCTAGTGGGTGTAGTGAGCAGTTCTGAACTTCGCATGTGCTCCCTAGGAGTCCAGAACATGCATTGTCATATTTATGGGGTAGAAAAGAGATGACCACTGAACTCTTAACTGTCCCTTCTGTTGTAGGCACTGATCTGGACTGCTTTGCTAGGCTGTGGGGTTCTTCTGTTTTTCTCCATTTGAAATAAATACAGTATCTTTTTTATTTTTATTTCCATGTGGTTCATATTTATTGCTTTTCCCCCCTCTTTTAGAGGCCTCAAGCAATCTGAAGCAGAATCCTGCTATATAAATATAGCACGAACACTTGAATTCTATGGAGTGGAGTTGCACAGTGGTAGAGTATGTTTACATTGTGATTTTTCACTTGGAAAATGAATTTATATGCTTTTTTTTCCCCACATGAACTTAATAGCAGTTAAAATGTATATAAGTATTGACTTTATCATGTGTTACTTTTAATTAGAGTTGGGTAACTTTTCAATAATTTCTGTGTAACATAGGTCTTGGAATTTCAACCAAGTAAGCTAGGTCTTCTTGAAAGAGTAACAGTGTACTTTTAAGAAAAGTTGTTTCATTACTACAATATGTTTTACTTAATAATTTTACTAAAGTTTCTGAATATCTTCGCAGGAAAGAAAATGAACGTTCTGTTTAGTGCTATTACTTAGCAGCTGTTTTAAGAGTTTCATTACTAGTTTAATTACGTGAATTACTAGCACTAATTTCTTAAATATTAAGAATATAGAGGGGGTTTTTTTTGTTTTGTTTGGGTTTTTTTTTTAATTTTTATTTTTATTCCTGTGTTCCCTGACTCCAGGCTAAATCTAAGCAGTATTTAACAGCTTGAGAGATGATCACTATTTGAAATCTTTCAGTGTGTATGATAAGAAACATGCCGTAGTATTTTACTGCCTACTAATTGTTTGATTACACTGTTCATTTGAGGTGAATCCCCAACATACTTTTTTATTTGCAGCCTAATGTGCCAGTTGCCATTCGTGCTTCTATCTAATAGTAAATTCTTTTGACAAAAAGCTTGTAGTATAAAAACTAAATTAAGTGTACAGCAGATGAATGATTTCCTAAATAAAGATGACTATTGTTTTTCCTTCTCTTCTGATAAGCCAACTAAAGTTCCAAGACTACCACTACATGACTCTTCCCTTAATATTCATGGGGTGCTGTTTCTGAAAATTTCTGATAATTTTCAGTATCCTTCCTGAGTTGTAGGCCACCAAACTACTTGCAGGATGTCAGCACTAAGTAGTGAAGATAAAATTATTTCAGACATTTTCAACTAAATGAATTTTCATTGCAGTGTACTGGGCTGCTCTGTCTGAGTAGAAATACCTCCTGAAGATATCTACTTAAACACTGTGTTGTTGAGATTTTTTTCCCCAATATGTTGTTTCATATTTAATGACCTTACAGGTTATCAGAATGTTAGCCATGAACTCCTACTCTGCCTGACACTGAACTGTATGATCTGAATCAACTACAGTACAGATTTGAATCAAAGCTCAGTCTATTGCAGACTGCTAAAATGCAGACTGTCTTGCTACTGTTTCAATCCAAAATAATATTTTTTTATCACAATTCAGTGTTTGTTTTTTCTTTTTTAAGCATGAAATATTTGAAGTAAACTGGTTTTTTCTGGCACTTGAACCAAAGATCTAGATATTTAGAAGCTGCTAGGAGGGAAATCAAAAACAAAACAGAAAATATCACGCCACCTTTTAAATTTGAGTTTTGATATAATTTGAATGTTGAGCTTCATTCTTCCTCTCCCTTCTTTATCTCAAAGTGGGTAATGGAAAAAGAAAAGTACAGAGAAAGATAACAATCATGAATGATATAAGGAAAAGCCTTCTGTAGCAGATGAATAACATGAAGAATGTGAATAGCCAACAATTTTTTATTTTTTTTTTTGCTTTGGCACTAAAATATTTAAGGAACTTCAGCCTACCTGGAAAGGAGCAAGTTAAAATAAAAGGAGCTTTTTCCATATGACTGCAGTTGAACTGTAAGCTTTACTGCTATTTTAATGGATGACCAAGGTGAATTAGGTATTAGGAGCAGTTAGACATTTGGCGGAAGAATGATTCATTGGAGTTCATTAAATATAATAAAAACTTCTGATCCAGGAAACCCTCTAGCAGTAAATCACCAGAAACTGAGAAGGGGAATTATTAGGAGGGGTATAATTGATTGTCTCTGGAGTTTTGTACTTCCAAAACATCAGTTACCAGTCATTGTTTGGATTGAATGCCATGAGACAAACCTCTCAGACAACATATCATTGTTGATTATGCTCCTGAAGGCCTATAAGAAGTTTATGTTGAAGGTTAGATACCTCCCCCAACATGCTGCTGCTTCACAGAGGCTGCCATTATACCCCTGCTTTGGCAGGGATGTTTGCAGTTCCTCCTGGTATCCTCCACCCACTTAGTACTGCTCTTTAATCACCCTTCCAGTTTTGCACATCCCACTGCAGATTTAGCAGGGGTGAGTTAAACTGTGGCTTTGTGAAAGGCTTTATCTCTGTGGTCCTTGCTACTAAATTAGTCTTAGTTCTCTTAGGTTGTGTATGATAGAAGAATCAGATAAGACCTGGCTTTTATATTAATAAAAGTTGATTCATGGTTCATCTGCAAACACTTCTGCTTTTTTTCTGATGGTAAGGCCGAGCTGCTAAAATTGTAGTATGAAAAAATGAAATAGTCTTAGGAAATTCAGGAGAGTGATTTCAGTATCTTAAAACTGTATTGATATTTTTGAATTCCTAATCTCCTCTTGACTCTGGACCACTATTTTATCTGCTCGATAATTAGTCTGCTCTTACTCATCTTTCATTTTTATTCAGAGTTGAAGATAGGAAATTTGTTGAATCTATAATATTTCCATACCTATAAACATCAAGATGGTAATGGTAAACTAAATCCAATGTAAATCAGTACTCAATTTATCATGCTTGGCATGATAATTTTTTATCCTTATAACTTTTTTTATTATTTCCTTCATGTTGCCTGTTTCTTTTTATAAATGCATGCATGTTATTTCTTTGTTGTGCAATTTGACAGTATAGACATTTTAAAAGGGAAATAGCTGCACATCAACATCATATTACTTTTGGGAGACTCTCTCTTTATGCTTATCCAAGATTTGGGTTTTGTGTTTCTTAGACTTAACACAGTAGAATTCATAATAACAAATAGCATGGGAGATTAGTGGTTTGGACTGGTGCAGAGAGGGGTAGGGAATGAACTTTGTTCTGACAAAGCTCCTGGAGAAAATAGAGTAGTTTAGCCTAATTAATCCCTATCAAATGTTTAGTTAATCCTTTATTTCTGCTAAATCATGTTGATTTCCAGCTCTTTCTCCTAAAGCTGTTTTTTCGTCTCGATTTTGATTTTTAAAAGCAGGAACCTGGAATAAACTCCAAGTTTTAATAATAGTTTTCTGCCCTGCTTTATGTTGGCCGTATTGTGGTAGAGGCAACTAAATTATGTGCAGTTCATCTCCTGAAATACCTAAGTTTTCTTCCCGAATATTAAAATATAGGAATGTCAATTCTGTATTCCTACATTATTCTGGCATAAACTAGAGGCTTCTTCAACCAGCTCCTTTAGCAGCAGTTGTTGGTAAAGTGAGGCAGCAGGGTGCTGAGGGTTCTGGGTTACTTTGAGTTCATTTGGCCTGCTACCTATCTAATGATTTTCTTCTTTTATACTCTGAGACAGGACTGGTATTCCTCTCATCTTCCTAGAATTCATGGCACCAGTATTCAGTGTTAATGCACTGTGTATTAAATAGGTTATGGTCATTCTCTGTGAACCATTGTGGTATTTCACTGAAGGTTTATAAATCACTTTTGCAAATTAGGTTGAGCTTCACTCATTCATATGCCTGTATCACTTCTATTCAACTATTTTAAAAGGATTTATTGTAGACTTTCCACAGTATTATCAGAACACATGCTACCTGTTCTATTCTTCTGTACCTTGCTCATATGAAAAAATTGGGATTGGACACGAAGGAGAACTGTATATTAATTGAGCACAGAGTACCCTCTAGAGGAGCAGCTCTGCTACTGAAGGCTTTAAGTGAATCCATTACCACTGGCAATCCTTTACAAAACACTCTTATACTGCTTTTGAGTCAAACCTGGTATTTTAAACAATGGATTCTACTCTTGCATGTAGATTTACATGTGTTGAGCTCTGTTTAGAAATTTGTGTCATAACATATTAGTGTGTATTGATCATAAGAAATGAGAAACAAATATTTCCGACTTCTGTAACATCTATTAGAGTTTAGAATCAAATTGACCATCCAGAATCCTCCTCCCTGCCTTTTTTTTTTCTTTTCTTTTAAACTCAAATGTTTGCTTATATGAAATAAAGTGTTTTTACTTGAGTATCCAATACCTAGATAGGATTGAAAATTTGTGGTTCTTATCCCCAGTTGATCGTGTTATGTTAATGCACCATTTTTTGTTTAGTAAATAAAGGATTTAGTTTAGTGTATCAAATATTCATGTACAGATGTGCGTTTCTCCACCATACTCTCATATGCAAAATTGTGGTCACCTCTTGTTCAGTTTCTATTGCTAAGACCTTCTTAGGAAAAAGTAAGGAATTATTTCCTCTCTTTTTTGAAACTTCTTATAATCAGGAAATTTATATTCAGTTCCCCAAATTCTGTGACATTTGCCTGGTTGATCTTGGGAAGTACTTCAGCCTCTCTCCTATGCTGAAACTAATAAGGCTGGACTTGAAAATTTAGTTTGATACTGACCTAAAGAATATCCAGTGTAGTAGGATGAACTTTACATCTTGTTTTAATGAAGGAAGGTTTAGAATACCTAGTAGATAACATCAAAGGAAAGAGATGCATGAAAATCAAAACTCAAATATGTTGTTGAATTTTTTCCTCAAGTATAGCAATTTAAATATAGAAGGCTTGAAAATAAATTTATAAGTAGATAAATAGGAATGACAGAAACTATATCTATATTCTTACAGTATTTTTCTTTTGCAGGATCTCCATAATCTAGATCTTATGATTGGAATTGCATCCAGTGGAATTGCTGTATATAGAAAACTCATCTGTACAAGCTTCTATCCCTGGTAAATTCCTTTACTTGTAAAGAAATATATCTAGTTTTTTCAATTTATTTTTCTATTTGCTTTCACATTTATTCCAAAGAAGCCTACAATACATAAATTTGTTCTTTATGGAGTATCATTGTATTTCTTTGTGTAGAGATAAAAATGAAACCTGTTGTCTAGGCTTTTAATACTATAAGGCTTTTCAATTACTTGCACCGTGTGAAGCCTTGATCAAGTTAACTCACATACAGGTATGAGTATGTGATTAGGAGGATCCTGTGATCTTAGAGATTTCCTGCTGTATGCCCAATAGTACGTCTTCTTAAAAAAAAACCAAACATACCCAATAATTATTACTATTAAAGCTCAGCAGCTAATTGTCTGAACATTTTATCCTGACATTCAGCAAGCAGATACCTGCTTCTTGGAAAAGAAACATAAAATTAGTTATTTGGACTTTTTACTGGATTTACTGGAACTAGGATGACATAGACAAATTTTTAAATGTCGTCAAACGAGGCTATGTAACTAACAAATTTTGGAGTCAGCAGGGGAGAGACCTTTACATTATTCTCTAGTCCTGATAACATTAGAATGCATGACAGTGCTGTAGAAAAATAACCTCTCCAAAGAAACAACGGGCACAAGAAGTCTAATGTGAATGATTTGAGAAATTATTTAAGCTGTAATTTTTGGTAGTAATTATGGGCTTTATTAGTTTTAACATAGTAAAAATTATAGCATAAATTAGAGAATTATATAGAGGCTGGGCATCTCCTTAAGGTTTATGGGTTGGATCAGAAAGAATTTTTCTCAGTCTTTCTTTTTGAAAGTAAAGATGAATTTGTTTTTTATACTTGAGAAACCATAGCTCTGTGCTGTTATGATAATTTTTTCATATAATTTGTAACCATTTTTCTGGAGATTTTTTTCGGAAAGATGATACAATGTTCTTAATTATGACAGAAAAATGCATTCTAATGGGTTGTACTTGCTTTTTGCCCCTTATCATACAAAAAAAGGTATTTAGCAGTATTCTTTGAATACTTGAGTCATCCTATTCTTTCATTTATGAACCCAACTAAACAGCTACTTCCTATAGAAAAGCAATAAAATCAGCTTCAATTTAAATTTTGGTGGAAAATATACTGCACAGTCTCTTGTATTTTTCTTTTTTTCTTTGCTCTGAGTTGCATTTCAACTGCCTTGGATATACTGCAATCATCTTGTTAAATGTGTGTTGATAACAATGCTCTCATACTGCAGCAGAGTGAAAACTTGTATTTTTCCATTTCTAACGCACATGAAAGCATAAAATACTTTTATCTTTCATCTTTGTACCCTTAACACTGCTCTTTCATACACCAATTTCATGGCTTCTTTAAACAGCTCCAGGTTTTAAAAACTGCCAGCTGGAGGCACATTTTCTGTCTTCTGCAAATCTTGTTCTGCCAACTTAGTGACCTAACTAAGGTATGAATGGATAGATAACAGTTATTCCTGAAAACTGTAGCAGTGGCATTTATAACTTTTGACTATATGATTATTTTAGGGAAGAGAAAGAGAATTTATAGCATACAAGACAGAAGGAATCCACAACTTCCTGTGCTACTTTTACTCCTGAAGAGCATAGAGGAATAAAACACAGATGCTAAAATATTTTTCACAAAAGCCTAATCTGACTTACAGAAAGAAGTTGAGGTGGAAAAAAAAGCAACTCCACAGGTTTTTCAGTTCAGATAATTTCCACTCTAAAATACAAGGTTTAGGCAGTAATATTTTCATTTGACAGCTAATGCAATTGTTCCAAGCTGCCCTATAGACACACTGTCTCTCTCTGCCTCTCTCACTGTCTCGTATTCTTTCTCTCTCAGAATATCTTCTCAACTTCAAAGCAAAAGTTCCCTACACAGAAGCTAACTTTTTGATATTTTATTTCTGGCATCTTGCATGAGTTAGTCATAATTCTTCATGCAGGAATTGTGTCCATTCACTGCTCCCCTCCAAAGCAAGGAAACACCAAAAGTCACCACTGCTACAAGAGTAGCTTGGGGTGTGTTTGTAATATGCATGCTCACTTTTCATTTTAGACCCCAAAGCAGGATTTCTGTAATGCTCTTTCAGATAACTGAAGTGGTATTTATTTAGGCTTTTTATGTAACACTGTACTAAGTAGTTTCTCCTATGGACTTTGCAAACTTCACCATTAATGTGGTAGAACTCAAGGTGGCAGCAAACACCATCAAGGCACTCTCCAAAATTTTAAGTAAAATACTCTGCAGCATTAATGGATGACAACAATACAACTATGCCATATGGTAGTAGTCAAAGGGGACCAAAAGTTTCCAGGAACAGAGGCAGTGAGAATTCTGTTTTGGCAAAAGGAGGATTTTCAATCAAAGCAACCTACGTGAGGAGCTGACTGATCAGTCAGAGGCAATGCAAGTCAAGATAGACTTAAAAAATAACTCCAGATTTAACACAGTATTTTATATGCTCTGGAACATTATTCTTGAGGGTGTTGAACTGTTCTGTGGTAATTTCAAATCTGATTTAGCAGGTAAAATATCATCTTAATAGCAAAAACATATAAACACTCTAGATCAGCACCAATTAAGGTTATATATTAAATACCATTCTGTGTATGCAGTTTCATTGCTTCCAAAACCTCAGAGAAACTGCTAGAGGAATGCATTCTACAGTGCTAGTTAAAATTGAAAAACAACTCAGCTGTCTTGCACAGCAAATTCGAAAGAACCTTTCCTGATGAATCTGTCACTGGCAAAGTGTGGTAAAGAAATAGGTTTTTTTGATTCAAGTCACAAGTACCAACTGTTAGTACTAAATGCTAGTACAGGACTGCCAGTTTAATCAGAAATTAGCAATTCTGTGTCCCACTGAGTGACAAATCTATTTTGATGCTGTGAATGACAGGAGGATGGGACCCAAATGATGTATCATTTTTAATATGCTACAACTACAGAGTGCTTTATAAGCAGACCATGAAATCTAATGATTTGTGAATGTTGCATGGTCACTGGACAGATTATTGGTGAGAGAGAAGGGCAGCTGAGCCACCAGTTAGAATAACAGTAACTGCATTTTATTCAATCACTTTTGGGTATGCCGTCTCCAAGCACTTGTTAAATCTAAATCCTTTGATACCTTAATCTCTTGGATTTTTTTGGTGTCTTCCTTGGATCTCTTGGATTTTCCAAGATGTGAACATTCACCCAATTTGTAGGCATAACATTGCAAATGAGTTTTAGTGAATGTTAAATAAAACTGTCAGATTCGCAAGTGTTCTTTGTCCCTGAACTAAATAGGTTTAGTTGTACTTTAAGAAGAATGAATGGAATTGAGAGGGGTGCTTTACTTAGAGGAGTGTCAAAATAGAGAGAATTAAAGCCTTGTCTTGAAGTGATTATATGATCATGCAGGGAATCATTTTTTGTTGTGGTTAGTTTGGTGTTTTTTGTTTGTTTGTTTGTTTGTTTAAATAAATAGCAGGGGATAGAGAAGAGGCATTGAGACAATTTTAGTATTTTGGGATGCTGACTCTCTTTTTCTTCTTGAGTGCAGGTGTTTTTGCTTTACAATATGTAACTTTTAGGTGAGCAACACAATTCATTGTTATTTGAGGTAGCAATTCAAATCACACAAATATTCAAGAGCTGGCCTAACAGGAGAGATGGATACGATTTCAATTTTTCATTAATTTGCACACCAGTTTGCCTGGTTGTCAAAGAATTGTGTTAACAAAATTCTTGTTACTCTGTGGTTCTGTAATTGATGAAGAAAAGCATTTTCTGAAATTGGCACACACTCAGTTTTCCACCTCTTGGGCAGGAGAGAGGATTGTTCATTGCATTACCTTCCTTGTTAGTAACTGGCAAATCTACTCTCAGTGTCCAGGAAGGATGTTGCTCTTTAACTCATGTGCATCTCCCATGGGCAGTGGGGAATGAATTTTATACCATTATCCCACCTGATGACAGGCATGCAAAAACTGTGAAAGAACTGAGATGACTTTCAACATAGTTCATACCTGATGGCATCTAATATCCTGTGAAAGATCAGTTGATGTGAATATTCTGAGGCTTTTAGCAGCAAACTTCCAAAACTCTTTTATGATTATTTTTTTCCATGCAAATATGATTTGATCAAACCTTAAATAGCTTTCCTTAAGACATCTATATGATTCTGGCTGACTACAGATGAGAGATTGCTTTTTTTTCTGGAAAATTTAGGTTTTCGGTTACTGAAGAGAGCTATTGCAGAGAAAAATTAGGTATTTTAGACAAATCTTGTTTGCTGTAGGAAGGTGCGTGGGTAGGTAAAAGTTTATTTAATTTAGCAAAACTGATAAGCTTATAATTAAAATGAAAATTGCTTGAGCACAAACTCCAATTGTAAACCTTACTTTAGAAAATACGTATTCATACTGTGTGTATATGGAAAAGAAGTGTTCAATTCTAAAATTACCATGTAATTTACATAGCAATGTTAATGAAGTGAAAAATATTTTAACACTCATTCTTACAGTTTTGATCCTTCTACAATTATGATTTTATCTACAAGATGTGTTTAGTTACTAACACAAGTACATGATATTTTTCACATTACAAAGCCAATTCTGTGAAGTCTCTGGGAAGTTTCAGTTGTTGTATGACCAATCCTGTGTGTCAAAAGGGTCTTAAATTTTGTTCCTTTAGTCACAGTTGTCATATGACTCTGAAGTTATACAAAACTTGACACATTTAACATTTGTGCAGCTTCATAAAGAGTGTCATCAAGCTTTTGCTGCAAGAATAGATTTGGTGGGAGAGAACTGCTGTGAACTATTTAAAGAGTAAATGAGGATATCTATTTGCCACTCAACACAGGAGATGGATGCATATTATTCATTGAATATTTAACGGCTATATTCATTTAGGCTCGCCGTGCACAGTATTATTTATCATTGTTTTATCCCTCTAAACATTATTCAATATTTCATGGTCTGTTTCTTTCTTTTAGGGTGAACATATTAAAAATTTCCTTTAAAAGGAAAAAGTTTTTTATACAACAACGGCAAAAACATGTAAGTAGTTGTCTAATTTTGTTCTGATCAAGGGATCACATTCAATATTTCTGCCTTAGATGTAAGAAACACATTGCTGATCAAAAGGCTCTGTTGTGGTAACTTGCCTCTGCAACTGTGTTTTGTTGACTTGGGCTTGCTGTTCTGGTCCTCTTATTCTCTCTCTGTTTCCCATTTCTTGTTTCCTTTCCAACACTGAATCTTTCCACTTCCAGTCTATTGTACTGTATCTTTCGCATGAAGCTTTCTTCTCTCTTGGAGTCTTGAGGTGAATGCAAGGCCATCCTTTCTTCAATATTTGTTAACCTATTTCCCTTTTCTTTCCAGCATCTGCTGTTTTTGCCTTTGCCATTCTCCCTGCCCTGCAGAGTTACTCAATGCAGTGAATCTTCTAAACAACTGCTGCCTGTAACATGTAGGGCTTTAGACGTTGTCAAAGTATGTGAAGATAGTTGAGAAAACTAATGGTTGGAACTAGATGATCTTTAAAGTCCCTTCGAACCCAAACCATTCTTTGATTCTTACAGTGGTTTTGGAATACTGAAGAATAAAGTGTCGATATAGAACAGTCTGTACTTAGTACAAAATATGCATGTTCCTTGCATAAAGACTTGTCAAAAACTGATTTTTTTCTTTCTGTGTGACCTTTGAAGAGAGCAGCAAACTTAATTTGTTCAATTAAGCATTTGATAAATGATGACACTTCAAGGCTCTTGATTCTTCTAACCTGTCTCCTGTTAAGTGATCATAGTTCTTTGTTTCATTACCTGCAGAGATTACAGTAATACACACAGTATTATGCTTAAAGAGCTACAGAACAGTAAGAAAAATAAGGCCGGCTGCATGACCTTTTTACTGTCTCAGTGCATATGAAAAAGCAGACCAGGTGTGCTACTAAATCTGGGGATACATCCATCCTTGTCAGCCTCCTTTGCTTGAAATCTAGGGCAGCAAGTCTGCAGTACTCCAGTGGTATTGCTTGAAAAGTCTTGCTGGTGCAGTGCGGTGGGAGGGGAGTCCCGGGGAGTTTTGCCAAAACAGTGGGTCGCTTGAGGGGTTTGTGAGGGCAGATGGCTGAGTTGGTGTTAGTGTTTGAATTGATGAAATTCTTGGTTGGAAAGACAGGAGGAAGTAGGTAAATGAAGCCAAAAGTTAGGAAAATGAAAGAATTTGGGGAGAAGAGAGCAGATACTGTATATTCATAGACAAGTTTTGACTAAAGATGATGATAGTGCTGTAGCATTCTTTTATGTTTTGTGTGTCATACGTAGATTCTTTACAAAAACCTACAGGAAGTTCTCAAAGGCAATGAATTTGCAGTTCTCTGGGATGTGCCATGTTTCATTGATTTAGACTCATTTCTTTTACTCCATTTTTCTTTCCTTTTGTGCTTTTTATGAAAACTCAACTTACTTTACCTCACTCTTTCCCCGCTACTCACCTTCTCTTTTACCCTCCCACTGCTTCAGTCCATTGATCGACTACTGGATTAGGAGTGTGCAGTATTTGGTTTCTTCTGAAGGGCTACATAAGGACTGGGGATCAAGAATGATGAATTGGGGAGTGTCTGATGCTATAAAAGCTCATGACATGTAGACTTAATGAAGGGTGCAAGATTTAAGCTAGGAACAGGAACTATGCTGTTTACAGACAACATTTTGAACCCTTCAGAAATGAAATTTTATTTTCAATGTGCTTATCTAATGCTTATAAACAACTTCATGTTCTGCATATTAAAATATATCTTTACTTTCTATGCTGTAGATTTTTTCACATTTTCTGTAAATGGAACAGGCATACAACTGATGCAAAGTTCTTCCATATGCTCAACTAGCAAGATACTCACTTTAGCAATAGACAATTGTTCCCTTTACCTTAATGGCCACAAATTTCTCAAATCCTCATTTCGTGATAGTTATTAATATGCCATTTTTTGGAACTTGAATTGAGGAGTATGTTGGGTGTTAGATCCTTGGATCCCACTAGAACTCTGTTCACCTTTAAAACAGTACTCAGATTCCGTAGAATGACTTGCAATTGTGGCCTGCTAGTGAGGCAGATTGTTGTGTCAATAAAAGATTTTGTTAATATAAAAATTGAATAAGTTTTTCTTCAAATTATGAAAATATTTTTCCTAGTCTAAGTCCATATAAAAACTTTTAACTCACTTAGAGCTGTTAAGAAGTTTCTGTGACAACAATTGGGAAAAACAACACTTGTAATGAGCAAAATTCATTACTGTTTTCAAAACTAAATTTAAAAACAGAATATTAGGTGAAATTAATTCTTTATCTTTACACTATGGCTTTTCAGTCTAATTGAGATGTTTGGGTAAAATAATTTTTGTAGCAATTGAAAGGCTAGTGCTTTAGGCCAACAAAACTATCTATACACTTCATTTTTATTTTTTTTTACTACTGGAGTAGCAAAACCCTTCAAGTGGTAGTCAACAAATGGGGAGTGCATCAGGAATTGCATTTGTTGTTAAGTCTTTAAGTGATGTATGCTTTTTATATTTCAAGAAATTCTGACTGAAGATTTCACTGTGCTTGCACACTTTATTATGTGTAAGCTACTCAGAAGCAGCTGTAGTGAACTGAAAAAGATTAATTGCTTGCAGTATGCAAGAGACTCAAATAACAAACCCTACATCTTAAAATATTGGATAGATGTTTTAATGAATATGGGAAAAGCATTCCTAAAAGATTTCAGTCAGTTTTTCAGTGCTTCTGTAATATCAAGAGGCAAATCTTCTTTTCTCTTTCTCTTTAGATTTTCGTTGTTTTTGTAAAATAGTGATTGAAGTCATAGATTTTCTGAACTAGACATGAATTGATATGCAGAATGTGGGATTGATCTCTAATACATGGTATTTGTAAAATGTTGCCTCAAAATAAAAAGAACACAAGAAAAACAGATTGAGTATTCCAGTCAAAGTGGTCTGTAGTTACTTCCTAATAGGATTGTTGCTATGAACAAGCAAAAGTTTGCCTGCTTAATTATATGCTGAGATGTCAAAATCAATCATAATTCAGAGCAGCTGCAAAAAGATAAGTGATAAAAACTTGCTTTTTTTCATGGAAATGCCGAGCTGTGATAGCAACTGGCTCGGGTCTTATGTTATCTTTATTTCTCTTCTTTACTCTCATTCCACTTTCTTTACATAAGTAACTAGATTAACTTACCAAAGCTATATCTTGTGCAAAACTCTTGGGTGTAAATGTGGACGGCACAGTTGTGTTACACCTTGTTTCACTGGTGCTTTGGCACTGAAGTTACTTGTAAGAGTTTGCACCAAGACACAAGTTTTGTATTCTGCTCCCTTCTGATCTTCCACATTATGGCCTCATGCCATCCAGGAAGCGAGTTTTGATTTGAACAGCAGTAGCAGCAGCTCCATGTGCATCACAGCTACTTTCTTTCCCCCAAGATGAATCACTGTTAACAACTTCAGTTTCTTCTGGAAGTCTATTAAGTATGCTTTTTGCATACTATGGTGCTTGAAAGAACATTATTGAACCGAAGTCTTATGTGAAGAATTTGAATTCAAAGAATGAGAGGTCTTTTTATGTTGCACCCTTAATGGAATGTTTTAAAGAATTTTGTCTTAGGAGGTCAAGATCTGGCTGGAAACCTGCAAATATATATATAACAGTTTAACATGACATTCATATATACATAATCTTTACCACTCTAGATGTATGTATTTCATGAACTTTTAAAGTGCACATTTTGCAGTTTAGAATTGTACATGGTCAGAGAGCTATTTTGGCCATCCCCAGCTCAAAATGTACTATATGTTGTTTTTTTTTTGTTTGTTTGTTTTCCTAAATGAACTTCCCATGTTTAAGCTTAAAATAATTTTATTGTTGTTTAATGAGCATGTTAGTGTTTCATCTGCTTGTGTGTATTGAAACATGGTATTTCCTACTGTTACAGAATGAATCCAGAGAGCATATTGTTGCCTTCAACATGTTGAATTACAGAGCCTGCAAAAATCTTTGGAAATCGTGTGTAGACCATCACACATTTTTTCAGGCAAAGAAGTCACTACCTCATGAAAAAAAGATATTATCACATTATTGGACCCTGGGTTCTAGAAATCCAGCAAAGTAAGTATTGTGTGAAAGCCTGTTTCACTCTGTAATGGAATGAGAGGATTTGTGTCAGTGATACCTCAGGTTGGACTGGCAGAGTTCAGTTCTGCCCATCAATCTGTCCCAGTCTATATATGAACCATTTGACAAGTTATGTGGCTGTGGTTTCAGTTTCTGCAACATGGTATCACTACAATAGAACTTTTCTTATGATTTTGTAAGAAGGTGCTTGAATATATGTTTTACTGGTATTTTTTCAATTGCTTGTTCATTTTGTAGTATAAAAACACTAGAAAGTAAAAATGTCATGTATCTAATGATCCAGTAAGAGAATTTGCAGAACAGATTTGTTTTGAAATGTTTAGCCCTTAGTGTCATGTACACATTCTGTTTAATATGTTAGGGCAATTTTTTGAGTGCATCATATCAACCACTTATTACTGACATAAAGATGAAAAACTTTGTCCCATTCAGGTGTTCAAGACACCCCATTTGGGACATTTCTAATCCTTTATTTGTCTTGTTAGGTTCTTCTAGTCACGGAGCTGATAGTTTTATAATATTACCTAAGATCTGGTGATGAATTTGGGATTATTCCTTCCCATATGCAGTAATTGGGCCCTGCCTTCATTAAAGTTAAGCTGCCAGTTTATTGTCTAGTCACTTGACATTGTAATGTCCTTCTCCATTTCTTTGCAATTTACCTTTATTTTGCCATCTTGTGAGATTTTTAAAGTGGGAGGTTTTGTGGAAGTAGTTCTGCTCTTTTATCTTGGAGGCTTCTAGACTTTTTTGCTAAGTGAGTTCTTTCATTATGTTGATTTGTTCTGTTGTTTCACTTATCAGCAGTTTAGCTACAAATGTGTCATGTCCTGTGTATTCATCGTCTCACTGACATGCAGTCCTCACTTCCCCACCCTGCGCAAAAAACATTCTGTAATGAAATGTCAAAAATCTTTCATATGAATAGTGAATGAAAAAGGAAGTCTTGTGCCATTCTCTTCCCTGAATGTTAGATTCTAGAGGGTTCTTTGATCCTTTGATCTGTAGACTCTCTAGAAACCTGCTTGTTCTGATGGTTTTTAGAAAAGTATTCATTTTATTTTCTTTTTGGTTTTGGGTAGTGCATGTTTTGTAGGGTTTTTTTGCAGTGTGTTCCCTTAACAGTTTAACTTTGCGTTTAATTTGTCGGACTGATTCTCTCTTTTCTGTTTGCATAAGCTTCAATTTCTGAATTATATCATACTTCAAATAGTTTCTCAGACTTTGATGGCTCTCTGGCTTTTCATACTCTCATGACTCTTTAGATACCTTAGAAATTCATACTGAGTGGACTGGTATTGCTTGTAAATGAAGTAGTTAACCCATGAGGGCTGTCCAGCTGTAGGAAGTCTGATAAAATGCAATGTTTCCTGATGGAGTGGACTTCCATGTTCTCACCTAGCACTAGGTCATGGCTGGATGGTGTGGTTTCTCGATAACAGAAAGCAAGTAGTTGTATGGCCAGTATTCTAATTTCTATTGTTTTATAGAACAGGGCTTTTAGAATTAGCTCCTTTATGGAGTGACACGAACTTGTTCTTCCTGTAGTAGAGATGTTGAGTAGATGATTCTCAAAGTTTGTAGGACTGTCAGATCCTCGAATCCTTTATTTATCTCAAAATCGCAGTGCTCACATATACATACATACACTCAGACACTGCACTGCCTTTGTAATGTTAAAAAAGATAACAGTATGAATTCCAAAGAGTACCAGTTTAGTATCATTCCAATCTTTATTTTGAAAATCTGCTCTTACAATTTCTCAACTGCCTATAGCATTCAGAATAGTTGTTATTGGTCTGAGTTACTAAGAAGGAATTCTTTTCATGTAATTTCATGTTCCAAGGCACTGTCTCTGCTGAATTGCTTACTTAGACTCTTAAAGTATCTCTAGGGTGAGAATCAGTCTTTGTGATATGTTCCATCAGTTTAATGATATCCTCTGTACTAATGCATTCTTTGACCATGCTTATGCCAGCAACAAATGTGAAATTTAGGATTTACATGAGGGAGAAGTGACTCAGAAACCATTGCTGTGAAAGAGTGCTGAAGTACAGAAGAAGCAACTGTAGTTTTGAAAGGCTTTGAGTAGTTCTTATGGACTTGGTCACTGTCACTCAGCAAAGTATTTTCTCAAAAGATTTAGGAAGGGGGGTGACAAGTAACTTCGGAAGTCATGTCACATATTGAAAATTTTTATTTTCCTACTTGTTTGTGATTGTAGAATGAGTTTCCATGTTCCTTTTAAAGGATGGCTCTGAGCCCATGTGGAGGCTACACAACCAAAAAACAAGATTCTGCATTGTCCCTTATGAAAGGGATCAAATTTTTGCATTGGGTAAATCAAACAAACACAAACAGACAAAAAACCCCACAAAATCAAACATGCACACAAAATCTACACCAACCACATCATGCAACCCTAGAGATTTTCAGATTGACTTGTGTTCAATAATTCTTTTCATACAACTTCTGTCAGCTTTAAAGGTGACTACATTCAGGTTGTACCATCTTAAGTATCACAAGTTTTCCTGTGGAATTTGTGACTTTCTTGTACTGTGTTCTTCTACACTTATGTGAGGCAGATAGCCTAACATTCATTGCTTCAGTTCAAATAGTTCAACACTTGCAATACTTGCATACAGTTTCTTATTTGCACATCTCTGTGCCCTTCTAGATTCTCTTAGCTTAAGGTACTATTGGAATGCCTTTTAAATTAGGCTTCTGAGTTGTATAAATCACCTGAAAGCCTTATTCTAGGAGCAGACTGAATCACATCTCCCAGATTCCAAGAGGTAAGTTCATTCAACACTTCCGGACTGAATGCTGAATAACCTCTCCAAAGCACAATCTCATTCCTTGCTGAAAAGCTAAAAATGTATCTATTTTTTTCACCAAGGATAGCCTCAGTAATAGATGGGAGAAAGGAGCTGTCACTTCAAGATATTACAGCCCATTCCAGAAAGGCTTTGGCAGCCTCCCAGAATGTTTGCAGAGACGTATCCTGATATGTGACATCTGAAGGGCAGCTACTTAGAGTTCAGGAGATTATTTATCTTATGTGTCTTAACTGAAATATCTAGACAACATTCTGTATAACCAATTTTGTGGTCAGGGTTAGGAGTTTGGAATTAGAGTTAGAATTTAGGGCTCTGGTTTCCATCACATAAGTTATGTTGCACTTCAAAAGTCAACTGCTTTGAAAAAATGAATGAACAACCACTTCTAAAAAGAAAAGCTGATTAAAGAGGAATTCTTCAAAATGCATTTTTCATAATGCATGCTCTTTTTCCAATCTCCCTCTCTACTCCAACCATATAAGCCTTCTTTGAAAGAACTCTTTGTTTCTGTAGAAGACCAGAGTAGTTGGTGCCCTGTCACTGGTATTTAAGACTTAGCAAAATAAATGGGTAATACAGGCAAAAGCTTCTCCTGAGTTCATGGACTTGGTTTACTAAGCAAAAAACATTCACAGGTGGATGACTTTGATATGTCGATACTTACTATTAAGTACTCCCTCTTTGTTTTTTATGCTGAGAGAAGCTTTAAAAGCACATTTGGAAGATGAAGGAAATGATATGTGAAATACTTCAGTATGTAAAAAAAAGTTTTGGGTTGCCTTTTACTTATATAAGCAAAACGCAGGACAATGAAAAGCCTGCTTAAGGGTTGTTATTAGCATGGGCAATATCCATGGCATAGGCAACTTTTTTTTTTTTTTAATGCTATGTAAAATTGAGACTTTTTGGCTCTGTAGTCAAGTCCTCATGTATTCTGCTATCCCAGCTCCTCATTATATACAGCTCAGGACTTATTGAGCCAAAGGAGTTTTCTCTGTAATGCAAAAATTGCTTCTTTTCCGTGAGAATTTCTAGATCTGTGGACTTATGGATGAGCAGCTTATCTCTCTGCTCTTGTGGAATGCTGTATAAACAGATGCATAAAAGTTAGTTTATCGCAATCTCATTCTACTCAAAAACGTTCTTTATGCTGTATAATTTCACTAGTAAGATACTTGCTCTCCTAGCTGAAATTCTAGTTCTGATGCAACTCGTATTTGTCAGATTCTTGTCCCAGGAAGCAGTCTGATCTGGAAATCCTATTCTCATGTCAGATCTTTCTGTAATGGCTTATTCCTATTGTTGCCTAAAATGGAGGGAAAAAAACTTTCCAAACAATATTAGTCTAGATAAGTTAAATTATGAGCATTCTAATTACCATATCTAGTGGATACATCCAACCTGAAACCATTTGTCCCTGGTACCACCTTCAGAACTTCCCCACTGGAGCCCTTACAAAGGTTCTGGGCTCTCCACCTTGTTTTGACTGTAATGTATCTTATTGTTCCAGTCCAGGTGCATGTGTCCCAAACAAGATGTCCTTGCTGAAATCCCTTTCCTTGAAAAGACCATTAAACAGAAGCTCAGGAATGTAACACAAACCATGAGAAAGGGGTTACGAAACTCTTAACTGCTCCCTTAAGTGTGAGAAATTATACAGCTACATTAAAATCTACAAATACATAAAAATCTTAAGGTGTCATTATAAGGAACGCATCACTCAAATGTAGATTCCTTTCAGAAATAGAGTGTTGCCTGGTATAACTTACTTGATGAGGCAGCAGGTAGATGGGTAAAGTTGTCCTGTGTGCAGTGAAGCTCCTGGTAAATTGTTATCCTTTTAATGAGTATTAACAGGGAACCTCTAGAATATTTTACCTGTATTTGAACTGTGTTTTGTCAGGCACTTGGTTCAGTGCCAGTAGGACATCCCAAATTTCCTGTTTTCCCCTCCATCTTCTTAAACACAATTGATTTAAAAATAATTCTTAGGAAAAGTTATTTTTACCCAAGCTTGTGATTAGCAATGTAACAGGGATTAGCAATCAGTTTTTTTGCCATGAGTGAGGGACAGCAAATGTCTCTGTGAGAATGTAAATGCACAACTAATGAGCGGTAAGCACAGGGCACTCTTTAAAATGTATGAATTATAAAATTGACTTTCATAAGCACATTTTATTTTGTTGAAGTTTTCTATGCAAAAAAATTCATGTTTAATTGTTTTGTTTCTTTTCAGGTCTGTAAACAACCAGTACTGCAGAAAAGTGATAGGTGGGATGGTTTGGAACCCATCTATGAGACGGTCCTTATCTGTTGAGCATCTAGAGACCAAAAGCCTTCCTTCTCGATCACCTCCTGTTACCCCTAATTGGTAAATCCATTTTCAGCCTCTCCCATACCTTCTAGTCTCCTAC
This sequence comes from Grallaria varia, assembly GCA_013396735.1. Classification (NCBI taxonomy): domain Eukaryota; kingdom Metazoa; phylum Chordata; class Aves; order Passeriformes; family Formicariidae; genus Grallaria; species Grallaria varia. The sequence goes on along the minus strand of VWZG01003349.1, from coordinate 58,631 downwards.
CATTTCTAATTGTATGTACTTCAGCAGAAAAAGTATGTACTGTGTACATCTATATTTAAACATCATTATTCTGAGAATATATACAGTGACAGGAGGGGGTGTCACCTCAACTTTTTCAAGGCTTTTGGTACTCTCTGACAAAATCTTATACCTAAGTTAAGAGATTATGTTCTGGATGGGTGGGCAACAGGGTGGTTTAAAAAAACATTTAAATGGTTGGATGAGTGGACACAGAGGGGAGTGGTTAATGGATCATACTCTACCTGCAGTACAACAACAAGTAGATGACTGTAGGAGTCTGTCTCAGGACCTGTCCTGCTTAGCATCTTTATGACCTGGAGGAGCCAATGAAGTGCTTGGTTATAAAAGTTTGCAGACGACACCAGCCTGGGGGGATGAATCAAAGTGACCTTGACAGTCCGAAGAAATGGGCCAATAAGAAATGTTTGAAATTCAATGGAGAAAAACACAGAACCCTGGGAAGGAAGAACCCAGTGCAACAATATTGTTTGCAGTGCAACTCTCTGGAAAAGGACCTAGTAATCTTCATAGACAGAAGTGGCACATGAGCCCTTTGATGTACCCTTACAGTGAAGAAGTCCACTTCACCCTGGCAGCATTAGCAGCATCGTAGATGCTAGGTCAGCGGAAGTGATATCCCCCTTTTGCTCAGCATTCATTAAACCTTATTAAAATGCTGCAGGCCTTTTTTGTCCGCTAATACAAGAAAGACACTGACAGTCTGGAGTGAGTTCAGCAAAGACCACCAGCCACCAAGGCAGTCAGGAGGCTGCAGCACTTACCCTGTGAGGAGAGGCTGAGATAACTGCTCTGGTTCAGCCTGGAGAAGCACGGGTTTCCCAGATGCCTAATAACAGCCTGGCATTACTTAGGAGGAAGTTAGCTAGAGGATGAGGCCAGGTTCTTCAGCATAGCATAGATGGGAAGATGATGTAACAAGTATATGTTGAAAAGAGAGGCTCTGTCTGGATATAATGGAAGAACTGCTTCACCACATGGACAATCACTGCTTAGGAAAGCCGTGTGGTCTCCATCTTTCAGATTTTTTGAGATATGACTGGATAAAGTAGCCTCTTCTGGCCTTAGTTGACCCTGCTTTGAGCAGCAGATTGGACTAGATGACACTCATTAGTCCCTTTCAACCTGAATTATCCTATGATAGATGTATAGATTGCATTTTACAGGGGGAAATTATCAATTCAGTTCTATGTACTAAACCTAGCAGTGTATGATTGCCTATTATGCCATAAAAATTGCTTAAACATTGATTATTTAAAGTGACACTTATAGGCCTGTCATGATGATTCAGGTCATAACTGCTATACGGTAGAAATTTTGCTTCTATAAAGTTTTGTGAAATATTCTAATCTTCCCACTTGTGTTTGTATTCCGTCTTTTTAAGGCGGAGTCCCAGGCTACGTCACGAAATTCGCAAACCACGGCACTCATCTGTAGATAACCTCACAAATGAGATTAGTTATATTACTGAAACGGAGGATGTTTTTTATACGTATAAGGGCTCTCCAACGTCAAAAGACAGTGATTCAGAGTTCTCTCAGAACCGCAGTCCACAGAGGAGGTAAGGACTTCTGTAAAAAATCCAATGCCTATTTTTGTTTTTCTAAAAGCACCCAACAAAGAACCAAAGAGCTTTAGTATAAAACAATCACTGTCATTTGTAATGTTAAAACAGGTTCAATGAGTTTTGCGTTCGCATAAGCTTTATTTATAGCAATTGCTATACTGCAAGTGCCATGATACAAAATGACAAGTTAAAAACAATCCAGCTCTTCATCCCTAAACAATACTCAGTACTTGAGTTCTTAGTATAATTAGAGAAGCTATTAAGGAATGCCTGTTCATATCTGTAATATTTGTTTCCTTGTAGCTTTTGCAACGCTTTCCTACCTGTCATAAAGTCTTCTTTTTTGGCGGAGGAAAGACTGAAATCTTTTGAGTTCACTTGCATTCCACATTATCAGCTGAGCATTGTCAGCTGAAAGAGGTATTTCATTTGAGTAAACACAGGAACATGCTAGTGGTCATCCAACTTTTTTTTCCTTGGTGGAACTGTCGATGGCTCATCCAAAGGCTGTCTCTGGTTTTTGCATTGAGTTGTTTTGGCTGTATTCCTTGAGCACCAACTTTGTTCTCCTCTATAGCGGTCTGGCCACTGCTGGGTTTGCTTCCAGGACTTGAAGCACCTATGTTTGTGAACATTTTGTGTGGTTTCCATTATTTCTTAATGAATATCTTCAAATTGTCACAATATTAACTTCAGAAATAATGTAAAAAGTCATTAATTGTTCAGTCCCAAAAAGAAAACAGTTACTTTAAAACTTTGATCTGGGGAGAATGCAATGTATTAAAATGTAGGTTTCTTTGTACCATTACGAAAGGAAAATGGTTTCTAGTGATGCCTAGTGATTTTAAGACAAGGTGTATTTTGAGAGGTAATGTCTTAATGGGAGCTGTTAGGACTCCCCTGCCTCAGTGACAGTATGCAGCTACTAGCTGTAGCTTTAAATTCTGGATTTCAACTATTTTCTTTAAATTCTTTAATAATATTTTTACTACATTACAGCAGAGTTTTCTATGAAAAGGGGAGAAAATTGACATGTGGTGTGTGTATTTGGAGTTGTCACTGTGGTGTTTTAAATTGTTTTTCTTTTTTTCTATTTGGAAGCCAGATGAGCTTTAATACTATTTATTAGTACTAACAGCACGAGTAGCCATTTGAATTCATAAGTGAGGCCTCTAGGTGTTGTGAATAGTCATAGACAGGAAGCCATGTCTTTCCCGTGTTTTGAAGTTTGCTGATAATACACTTTAAGAAGTATTTTCTGAGTAAAAATGCTGAGAAGCAGACATAAAAAGATATTATGAGGGTAGAAACTGTGTACAGAAAGTTAAGTTGCCATTCTGTGTTCTGTGACTGGCAGATTGTATCCTGCCAGTTAGTACGTAGTTGGATTTTTTTCTTTTCTTTTCCTTTTTCTTTTCTTCCCTTGTAGTTTTTTTCTTTCCTTCCTGTTTCAGTCCTATATCTACTGAGAAGGGAGTAGAAAAGTCTGCCTATATGCTGTTTCTCAGACAGTGAAAAGAGGACATTTTACATTTGAAAATAACATATTCATTTATTTTCTGAGCCCTAAATGACTGTGCTGTATCTGAGTGATTTTCCCAAATCTTCGTTTGCGAAGCCTAGCCATGATGGTGGTCTGAGTGATATCATTCACTGTGGAGATTATTGCTCTTACTGTCTCCTACAAATCAAATTTTCTATGCATCTTATCCCAAACACATTCTTGGTTTCCTGGCTGTGTTTATAATGTTTGATAACATTAGGTAGGTAAATGAAAAAATGCTTGCATAAATCTGATGAATTTAAATTCAAGTTTTGTGTTTTGGAAGAAGAATTATAGTGCATGGAATGAACAATCTTAGTTGTATTGACTGTTAGACTTCTGTGAAGTAAAATAGTCACTAAAAATTTCTTTTATAACAGCTGAGATAAAATACAAAGTAACCATACAAATTAAAAAAAAAATAATCTTTTTTTCTCTACACTGAAGTTTTCACCAATTTATGTTAGTCCACATTCCAGATTTTTTTCCCTTTTCATTCTTACAGTAATTACTTGCTTCACTCGCCTTGTTGAAAGATGTAAAGTAAAATTGAGTATGTTTGTGTGGTAAAATTTTTATTTCCTTGAATGCTTTATTGATAGAGGCAATCTTACCCTATCAGCTAAATTAGTATTTAAGAAAAAAAATTTACCTTGTATATCTTCAGTATTAAATATAGACACTGGCTCTCAAGTTTTGCCACACATCAGGAACATTTAAATATTAACTGTAAAAGACCTTCCGGTGTCCTGATAAATCTTGTAAGGCCAACCTACCAATTTTTGCCATGCCGGTCTTCAGTAGATTTGAATTGATGTAACAGAAGCAGGCTATGAAAAAAAAAATTTAAAAAATTGCTATTTCAGTATTTCTTTTTCATTAGAGGAGAGCTAAGAGTAGCTTCTCATAGTCCTACTAATAAACATTGCCTTTTGATGGCTCTTTTTTTATTGCCCAGCCCCTTGTCTGACTTTTAATAAAGGGCTTAGTTAATGGTAATTGTAACTACTGAATAGCTTTGGTATGAAAAAATAATCTGTAGCATTTTTGGAGAGCTGCTAGCAAACAATTGCAAATGCTGATATTTAATCACTGCTATGGTTCTCTCTGGGAGCTCAAATCTCAGTAATAATAATAATCATACAGGGGCTTGATTTCTGTGATGTAGACATCAATTTTATTTACTATTTCTGAAGCTCAAGACTATGCAAGCTGCAGTTCGCGGTGAATATGGCTCTTCACTTATTTTCCAGCTGCCATCAGCATTTCAGGAGTAGTAGATAGTTTTAACCCTTTTTCACCTTTTGGCCAAAACAAGTGATCCCAGGTAGACCTGCGTTCAAACCAATCTGTTGTGAAATAGTGCTTTTTGAGGAAAATCATAGATAAAACTCATGTAACAAGACTTGCTGCCTCCCTCATCCTACCAAGGCACGTTCAGAACCTTCCTGGGTATCTGAAATATAGAAGCCGCCACTGCTGGCAAAGCACATATGCCTGCATTGATTTCCCTATACACAATTTTTCCCTCCTGACAATACCAAGTATATTTATTTTCTTAATAATCGATTTTCTTCCTTACTCTATTTACTCACAGGAATCAATCAGGTTCTATTTTCTTTCTATAAAACAGTACACAATTTAGAAAACAAATCATCTGGAACAGGTTTTAGTTTAGAGAGCATAAAACATAGCAGTTGTCAATATTTTTTTTTTCAATTTCTTTAAATATATTGTACTGTATCAACATGTCAACATCTAGAACTGCATTTGCTGTTAAATACTTTAAATGAACATACTGGAGATGAGGGGCAAGAATATCTGATCATTTATTGTTGCGGTAAGGGACTCAAATTTTTTTTTCTTTTTCTTTAATGTGCTTTTTGTGTATACTAGAGGAAAAAAGAAAATTGGAAAATAGAGCAAACCATGTGCACTGATGAACTACAGAAAGCCAGGGCAAGCTTTTGTTGCACATAGCCAGGCTGCTTCTACTACCCAAATTATCTAAGCTACTTTCACATTCAAGAACAAATTGAGGCTCAGACACAGTGAAAAGAAGAAATTTTTCTCTCTGATTAATGTCTTCAAAAAAGATTGGAGCTGTCTATTACATCTGTAGTATAGACAAAAGCTTGTTCTAATTCCAAATTAATATATATTATATAGAACTTTATTCACAGGACATGACTAGGTTTACCTATCTAAGCCAACTGTCTCAAGTCACAGCTGCTTATGACACCTGTCAGAAAAGGTAGTGCTGAAGAGGACTTCAAAAGGACTTCTGTTTAGCCCAGGGCTCCCCAGCCTTTGTGAAGAAAACCTTTCCTGTCAGTTCTTCTTCCTCTGTGTTGTCCTGCTGCTGTGCAGCCCAGCTGACTGCTACTGCCACTGAAAAATTAGCACTGACACAGGCATGGAGCCCACACTTAGCCTTCTGAAATCTCATGGGTTGCTGTCTCTGTCATGCAGCACTTTGTTATGGCTGTGCCTCACCAGTTCAGAAGAGGTAATGAGACTGTATATTGTAGTCACTCTGTCGCTCTATTTATACCATGCCTACATGCATATGCACATGGTACTATTATTATTTTGTTTTTAAAATTATTTCAAGAATAGCACTGAGATCATAGAATCAACTGCGTTGGAAGAGACCTTCGAGGGCATCAAGTCCAACCCTTGGTCCAAGACCACTGTGATTACCAGATCATGGCACTCAGTGCCACGTCCAATCTCATCTTAAAAACCTCCAGGGATGGTGAATCCACCACCTCTCTGGGCAGGCCATTCCATTTCCCGATTCCTCTCTCTGTAAAGAATTTCTTCCTGATATCTAATCTAAACCTCCCCTGGCAGAGCTTAAGCCCGTGCCCTCCAGTCCTACTGCTGGTTTCCTGGGAGAAGAGACCAATCCCCACCTAGATACGAGCTCCTTTCAGGTAGTTGTAGACAAAACACACTAACTAGCAAGTGCACTTGTTTGATAACAAGTTTTTCAGTTAAAATCTGCTTTCTGTAGTCTTGACTTCAGCTTCCCTGAAGATATTTTCTTTGAGAGATTTGCATTTTCTTCATTGAAGCACTGCTGCTACTGGCTTTTTACATTTCTCATTTTAAGCAAGGTAGAAAACTTTCTTTTCTGTGAGGTTACTTGTCTTCAGATGTCCTTAACCACTGAGATATGGATTAGGGAAGAATTATGAATACAAGCTGACTTTCCTGTAAGATAGTTAATAAGTTATATTATGAAGTTTTACTATTTTAAAGTTAGTTCTATGGAAAACCTGCTTTAATTTGAGGAGTTTTTTCAAAGTTGTGTCATTCCAGAAGGCTACCTGGCATCGACCCATCCTGACCCTCTGTTTTCCTGATAGGTAGCCTGAATAAAGCTCCTGGAACATGTCGACTTTGAGAAAAATGTTTCTCTTTCAGTGTAACAGGTTTAAACCACAGCTGGTTATTTTTGAGGGCAGATTTATGGACTTCTGCAGGTAATTTTTTTTTATTGCAATTTTCCCTTTTTTTTAGCCTGATGTAGGAATTGAAGATTACCCCTGTTGCAGTCTGTCTTGATAAAGCTATCACTACAGTTTCCAAATTTGGAATAAGGGAAGACTCACAGATGTAGAGGATCAAACCATCCCTACTCATTTGCCTTTCCCTTACACTATTGTGATCTCTTTGCTCCTGTGTCATTTAAGGGGAAAAGGTACAGTGAAAATGAGGTAGTCATATTAAAGCGTGTGACATTGTTTCGATACCAGGCAGGTATTCCAAAATATCTTTGATTTAAGTGGTAACCTTCAAATCTAAGTTGGCTTTAACTGGGGCTGTAGAGTGGTTATGTTTTGGAATAGTGTTCTGACATGCTTGATCTTTTATCAAGTATTAAGTTTTGTCTTGAAAGACTGCACTGTCCATCCTCAGTGCAAGGTCTGGTTCTTGGTATTGATATCTTTTTAAAAAATAAATTAAAATGTAACTTAATGCTCGTCATGCCCAGTAGTTCATATATAAGATTCTTCATAGATAAACTGTTAGAAGAACACTTAAAAAAAGATAAAACCCTTGAAAGAAACTAGCTACCCCTTTACCCTCAAGCAAATAAGTGAAAATTTAAATTACTAATATGACTTTGCTTGGTTGCTTATGTTAAAAGATTTGTTGTCAGTCAAAAATCTGTATATTTAAATGTTTCAATAACACACTTTTTAAACGCTTGGTGAACTTAAAATACTAAGGTCTGCCATGAAAACATAAAGACATGAACCAGTAGTATTTAAGGAGCTTTGAACTTTAATTTTTCCATGTTCCCGTTGTTCCTTTCCTTTTCCTCAAGTATATTCTGGTGCCTGAGGTGTGACATAGGTGTTCACCCTTCACCATGCAATGAGAAATGAAAGCGAATGAATGACAAGGAATGAAAACTGAAAACCACTGTGTTGCCTAATGCACTTGGCCTTCAAGAACCCAGCTGTGGGAAGCTGCTTGGTTTTCCACCATTCAGTATGAAAGGGGAAGAGTATACTCCACTCTTCCCTGTTCGTGGATTTTAGGTTTTAATCTGGCATTGTGGGAAGTCCACGTGTTGCTGCCAACACCCACACTTGCCCCCTAACTGAATGTGTCTGATTAAAGTAAGCTGGGATTTCTTTCAGTCAAGAAAGTGTTACATGCAAAGGATTACTGAAACAAACAGGTTTTTTGGCAGTTCAGGATAATCTTATTCATATTACCTGTGTGGGAACTGTTTCTCCTTCACAGGAGGAGAACAGCTTATTTTTGACCTGGAAAATTCAGGTTTAATGGCTTGTGCTTTTTAAAATGTTTTTCATACTATAGGTGAAATAATTTGGAGTGTTAATATAGCTGTTGCTTGCCCTCCTAATATCTTTTTTCATGTTTTTAAACACACTTTTTCTGAATGGGAAGGGTATATGTTAGTAATAATATATAAATTTGTAATGGTTTAATTCCAGCCAGCAACCAGGCACCATGCAGCCACTTGCTCATTCCCCTGCCAATGGAATCAGGGAGAGAATTGCGATCATAAAATCTAGAAAACTCCTGGGTAGAGAAAGGCAGTTTAATGGGGAAAGCAAAATCTGTGCACACAAGCAAAGCAACCACAAGGCAGGTGTTCAGTCAACTTCAGGAGAGTGGGACCCCATCACATGTAATGGGGACTTCGAAAAACAAACACCATCACTCCAAACATCCCTACCCTCTTCTGTTTCCACACTTTATATACTGAGCATGATGTCATATGGTCTGTAACATCCCTTTGGTCAGTTTGGATCAACTGGCTGTGTGTCCTCCCAACCTCCCACACACCCCCAAATTCCTCACCAGTGTGGCAGTACAAAAAGGCCTTGGCTCTGTATGAAGACTGCTCAGCAATAACAGAAACATCTCTGTGTTATCAATCCCGTGGTCACCACACACCCAAAACACAGCCCTATACTAGCCACTGAGCAGAAAATTACCTCCATATTCAAGATGCTAAAGGAAAATATAACTGGCTGCTTGTCTTGGAAAAGTAAACTGGTAAAGCTGTGTGGAGTGTCTTAATACTTGAATTGTATTCAATTTCTCCTGTTCACTCTATAATTAAATAAACTGAACACATCTGTTTGGTTTGAAACAGCAGATTGCGCAGGAGGAAGTGTTTTGGTACTTTTTCAGTCAATTCAGTGGCTTAACAGAAAAGATTAGCTATGAAATTTTTTGTTTAACCACAAAGAATATTATGTAAACCACATGTCTAAGTGATAAGGTATAGTAACAGTCAGCAGGGAAAAATTCCTGACAGGTGAGACATTATAGATCATATATTTAGAGTCATACATAGATTGGTGAGAGAAATTTGGTGAGTTATTCACAGGTGTGAGTGTGTGATCCATGAAGAGAAACAGAAGGCTGGGGCTGACTGAGGAGGGGTCGGTCACATTGTTGCCTTACTCTGCCAAAGGAGGGCTATCAAGACTATACTTCTTGGAGGAAACTCTTCTTGGAGGCGTGGAGCAAAAAAATGTGAGGCATTGGACACAAGTTATAGCTAGGGAAATGCTTAAAATACATTGTGGAAAAAAAATCACATTGAGGTTATTTAAGCTCTTGTACACATCCACAGAAAGGTAGAGATGTTTCCATCCTTGAAGAACCTCCAAACACACCATGACGAGGACCCAGACACCCTCTTGTAACTTTGATGGCTGTTCTTTGAACAAGAGTTTAAGAAGTGACCTCTCAGGATTCCTTCCAACCTAAATTACTTTGAATCTACAATGTACACTTACTTGTAATAAATGCAACATATTTCTTCATAAACTTTCCTCTTAAATGCTTGCAAAGCTATGAACGTCTTTTAACTTATATTGTAAAAATTTCTTTTGCTAGTGATATAGAGGGCATAATGTGTACAGTCCAGAGTTGGAGGGGAAGGAAATGAAATGATGAACTAGTATACAAAAAGGAAATTCACTTGCACTGTGCTATGAATTTCTGGAAGTGCACATACGCTCCTGGTGTGAGTGTGATGCATCATCTGGTGAAGGTATTGCACTGAAAATAGATTTCCTGAACGGATGTTGCATTTGTTCAATTCTTTTAGCTGACCATTTTGACAGACAATAAACTGTAGCTGCATAGTGAGCTTTGCTGAATGTATTATGGGAACACATCGTTATTTTAACTAAAATGCAATTTCTTTTGTGAGCAAAACTTTCAAATGCTTTACTGTTGATAAAAGTACTCTTCAGATTTTCCCAGCCACGTCCTAGTAACTACTTTCTTGGTAGAAAATTGCAAAAATTTAAAAAATACCCCACATTTTAAACTGTTATTTATCCTTAGTTCTTAAACATATTCATTTATCATTTCTTTGTTCTTAGAAAATCTGTTGCATTTCACAAAAGTTCATAGTTCTTGTTTGTGTACTTCAGTGTTTCTCAGGGAAGATATCCTAATGCTAGAGAATGGATCTGACAAAATTTCAATTATTTTGAAATCAGAGTTTTAAGGCTACTATAATAGACTTTGAGTTTTATGTGCTCTTCTACTCAAATATAGATGAACATTGTACATGAGTATATTTTGCTTAGACATGAACTCTTCTTTTTAAATTGAAATATGATACACTTTCTTTGCCAGTTCAAAAAGCAGTAATTTTGCATCCAGATAGAAAGTCTCAAAGTTAAATTGTAAATCTGTGATGAAGCAAATGTTACGGGGTTCCAAGCAGTTGCTGTGTATCAGAATACATGAAACTTTTATAGCAAGTTAGTAAACTGGAATACGGTCAATAGGGGCAATGGAGAGGGAAAAAGTATCCCTTTAATGTGGTGATGGCTGTGGTTTACAAATGTGAATGTTTGGAATTTCTAGAAAATCACTGAAAAACTTCTGTATGCCATGAAGTCCTCAAGTTTTTCTGTAATGGTACTCTTAAGTATGCAGCACAAAGAACTTGTGTCACCTTCTTAGGCAGTTCACAGAAATGCTGGATATTCTGTGCATAAATTTCACGGAAAGGCAGCAGAAAGGTGTTGCTGGAAATATCTTCCACTTATTTTGCTTATGAATAATAATCCCAAGTTTAATGGTGAGTCCTCAGAAAAGAGGTGGCAATTGAAGTGCTGGCACATTCAGTCTCCCCAGCCCTCCAGGTGTTACCATAAAAGAAGCTTTAAGAATTTCAAGAACAGCACAAGGGCAAAACCTACAGATGTTTCCTTCAGTTGTTTGTAAAAGGGGAGTTTTGCTACAGCACTATTGTTTCAGTTGTCCCTTTTCTCTCGGGGTTTTCTTCTGCTGTAGTTTGTCATCCTCAGTTCTCAGAATAGCAGAATTCCCTGGCAGGTCAGCCCAAAATGGGGAGGAGGGGTCTCTCCTTGAGACCTTTCCTTTCTATCCGTGTGACAGAAGTGGAGAGTTCAGCTTTTCGGGGCAAAGATTTTAGTACAAAGATCATTATCAGCAGAGCAATCCGTATTGAGTGCAAGATTGAAATGGCATCATTTTAGATATATTGTGAAGCAAGGAAGAGAAATTACCTGCAATTTTGAAGTGTTTGCTTGTTAGCTGCACCAATGGAAAGCTTAATCTCCTTGCAAGGAAGGGCTCTCTTCCTTGATGAAAATGTTGAATGGCTGGTCTGGTGAGTGTTACCTTTCATTGACTTAAAATGCAGTCCTTGTCAGATGTTGTGAAATGAGGAAGATAGGTTAGTAAAATGTGTAATACTGTGTAGCCAGAAAATATTACCTAGTAATTGATGTTTAAAGGCATTTTATCATATTGGTGAGTAATTAAATGCTAGAAATACTAATTAACTCGGTTGTGGTGCAAAATTCTGCAGCTCTACCATGCTGACTTACTGAGGACTTAAGGAAGCTGCATTGTCTGTGGTGAATTCTTCTAGACCTTGAATTTGGTCACTTTCTCAGTCAAATATTTGGCCACATTTCGTCCCACTTCAAAAGGTTACAGAATTTTCAGGAACTCTTTTAGAGCTAATATTTCTGAATTAAAGTGTGATAACTTAATATATCAATCTTCACCAAATAATAAATCTCACATTTAAGTCTCCAAAGCTATTACTGAGATAATAAAAAAATTACTGTAAGTATATATGTATACATGGTACCTGAATGGAAGCCCAAGATAGGTTTTTTTTTTCTTTCTCAAATTGCCTCTTTCTATTGGGAAGAAAGAAGGGCGGTAATATCTTAAAACTGGGACATTGCATAGATATGCATCATAATTTTATGTGTGTAAATTTTTGATAAAGGCTCTTTAAAGAGTTAATTTATGGCAGAATTAGGTAATAGAGCTGTAGCTCTACTGTGGCAAAATGTAGAAAAGATGTACAGTTTCATTGTTCTTTGCCTCACAAGGAAATCAATTAGCTTGAACGAAAATAAATACAATGTTTCTTTATTTTTAGCATGACTTCCTAAGGAAAGAAGGCTTATGTCATTGCACTGCCTGTCTGCCTCTGTTCCCACTTGAGAACGTTCGGACAATGCCCTCAAATGTGATGTAGGAGCTGAGTTTTCAAAGATGCAGAGTTTTCTACAAGATTAATGAAAGTCAGTGACTAGGCAGGGAAAAAAAAACAAACAAAACCTTAAGCTGACATTTTCGTCTCACTGAGCAATCACAGTACAAGTTCAATGGTTGTCCCATTTAGATGTGGGCGGGTCAGGCAGCAAGTGAATACACATTCCCTTAGGATCTGGTTATGCTTAGAGAGTAAAAGTTCCCTGGGGATTGTGGACAAAGAGAACCAGAGGTATTTGTGGGAAAGAGGGGGTGGATGTCAGTGGAGTCAAAAGTTGGGTATGACAGCAATAAAAAAAGAAGTAGTAATATGATTTAAAAATATTAAAATACACAGAACCCAAAACTGCACTAACTGTTAGGGGATCAAGCTTCACCATCTCTGCCTCTCAAGGAAGAATTTCTTCATAATGTCAATTTGCATATAAGGAAACTTAACTGGACAGCTGCTGTTGCTATTTTAACTGTAGTTTTGATGAAACATAGTACGTAATTCTTAGTATTGATGCTATTTTAAAGAACAGTAGTTGAAAATTTAACTGTATATTATGAATTGCCTCCTATTACTTGACAATTCGCCAGTTCCACATTCAAACTGAACTCCTTCATGTTTGTATTTTTCCAGCATGGACTTACACCATTCCAGTTTTTTTAATCACTGCTTAATTGAATTTGTAAAGCTATCCCCTCTGCCTTAGTCTTACTTTGCTTTGCAGACAACTTTTTGGTAAATTTAACTATAAAATCTGTCTTTAGCTCACTGTTTCAGGTGATTTCTGATGAATATAATTGAATGCACTGGAAAATGTCATGTACTGCAAATTTTGATTTCCATTCTAGATTGGCCTCATTGTTGTAACCATTTCTACTTTCGTTATGCTTTGCCTTAGCCCTCTGTCAATTTTTTCTCTGCTCTCACGTCCTGAGAACAAGCATTAGAAACGTCATGCTTATGAAACCACTTATGCTTGTTTCTGGTTACCTAAATGTAAAAATCTTTCCATGTTTTGACTTGTTACAAAATACTGTCAATGATGTCTATAGTCATTGTGATCTGTGTGTAAAACTTTCTAAAATGATGTAGTGTGTTGCTAAATAATTGCCTCTGTAAACTCCAGCGTAGTTTGAGTTGCGGTAGCAGATGTGTGTTGCCTATAGCTGGGCTTGTGCCAAAAGCAGGAGTGAGTGGTTAGACCTGCCCTGGGATTTTATTGGGTGTTTCATAAATACCATTGTTATCTGATTCAGACTTTCAGCACAGGATTAAATATTCTTAAATTTATTATGAGCACACCTTTTAGCTTTTGTGCAGGCTTTTTTTTTTTTTTCTTTAATTGCAGTTCAGTTCTTGTTTTCTTGAAGATTTATCTTACGGTCATTTAATGTTGGGTTTGTGTTGTTTTTAACAGGTCATCTGAACAAGAATCACCAAAGTGAGTTTTCTTTAAACTTTCAACTGTAGAATCTCTAGCTTTAAGATAAATAAATATATAACTTCAACTGATTTTTCAAAGTAATGATCTTGTTTGGTTAAAAGACACAAATAAACATAAAAACCAATGAAGACTGTAAAGTTTTGTGGGGGAAAAAAATTAATTTGGGGGTCAGGATGTGGAAAGTCTTAGGTTCTAATAGATCCCTAGTCACTGTTACCAAAAAAGTTGGTTAAGAACTGTTGCAAAACTTTAATGATTCAAAAATCCACTGGTAATTTTATCTGATGACTCTTTATATAGTGCCAGATGGTATTAACTGAAATACATTGTCGTATTTTTCTGACATTGTTAATTTTTTTTTATATACTGAAAAATCATTATGATCTGTAATTTCAGCTTGTAAGTGAAATTTTTTTAAAAAATTACTGTGTGCTGGAAAACTTATGAGGATGTATTTACATATATAATGTTCCCCCTTGCTTTACATTGACCTCATAGGAATCATGAAAAGTCCTGGAAGCTATCAGATAAAGACATAATTTTGACAGTATGATTCCTTTAAGTGTCATTATAGTTTACTACTTCAAAGTATTCTGAAATTACAGATAGCACCAAGTAAATAAGATCTCTCAAACACTGAAAAAATATTTTCTGTAATGACTGACAATTCTGCAAATGTTGCACAAAACACCTCGTTCCTATTGCAAAGTACACATAATATAACAAAGTCAGAAATATTATGGCAAGAATATGTTTGCTTGATGGTATCGTTCAGACCATTTCCATTTGTTGCTATCAGATTTTTCATAAGCTGAGAAATAAGTGTCTGCATTATCAAAGTTCATTGCAGTGCAAGGCCTGTATGTTAAAAAGCCTAAGTTACATTCCTCTGTAATGTAGTATCCCTTCTTCATTGACAGCCAGCAGTGGCTCCTGGACATGGTTCAAAAAAGCTCATGTGTATAGACTAGCAGATGTAAATGTTTGAATTTAAAATTTTAATGCCAGGGTTAACTTGCATATACTTCTGCTACTTCAAGACTGCCAGGTTTGATATTACTATACCAAAGCTTTCCCCAGGACAGATATTTTCACATTAGGTAGGAGTTTTAAAGTTGGAGCAGTTAGTCTATATGAGTTTGGTCCAAATGAAGAAGGAGTTTGGTTGTATCAGAGGTCTGCATTTCATTCTTTTCATAAGAGGGCACGTAGCTAAATGAATATTTGAAAGGTCCTGGAGCACCATCAGGCAACTTGGCCAGTTTTCAGATTTGAGGTTTTTAATTACTGACTTTAGTAAGTTATCCTTGAATGTTAGGCTTCTTGAATGCCAGATCTGCACCCTAATTTAATTCTGGGTTCTTTTACGTGGTTGTAATTAGTTCAATAACACAATATACTAGGCCTTTTATTGTCACTTCATTTCCTATTTCTCTGACCATTTGCCATGGCTTTTCTGCAAATTGCCTTCTCCCACAGGGATAAGGTTGAGATGGCATTCATGAGAGGGAGGAATTAAAAAAAAAAAAAAAATTAAAAAAAATTGCTTTGCAGGAATGAGAGTAGAATTGGCAACTGTGGTGCCTCTCTTGCACTTCACCTTTCTTCATGTGTTGCTGTGATTTCCTGTACCAGTGCAACAGTGCCTTTCACTGCTAACATCCAAATATTTTGCTAAAATTCATTTTGCTACTCTAGTTTTGTTTTTCTGTTCTTCTGGATGTCCACTGATCAAATCATAGGCTTAACTCATACTTCAGTCCTATTTACCTGCACCTCAAGAAGTTGTTTGAGTATAAAGTTGTTTTGTTCTTGTAACTGGGCAGTACATTTGTATATTTTACTAATTAATTTAAAAATCTGGATAACAATACCTTTGTAATATTTACCCTTTTTAAATACAGGAATGTATTGGGTAACAGTCCAACACAGAGTTCTCTGACCCGTATCTCACCTAAAGCCTTGGCTCATTCTCCCAATGGAGTTGGCAACATTTCTGGCTCTTACCCTTTGGAAAGGGCGGATAAACAGTTGTTAGAAACGTATGACAATGTTACAAGAAGTAGCTCAACGGAAGATTCCAGTCAGTACTACTGCAATAAGGTAGGTTCAGCTGTGTGCTTTTGAAGTCAAAACTAGTAGTGAATGTAACTTTGAGGTGTAGTTTAGGAATGCACGAAAGTTGTGGTTATATTTCAGGATAAGTGTGTTTTGTGCAATAATAAGAATAGATTTTGTTTTACTACTGAAATTTATCTAATGTTGTGTATGCAGTATGATAGACAAGCTTGCCAACTGCATTGATTTCCAAAGTGTTCAGCATTCCAGAAGCATCTGTAGGGAAAGTTCCTAGTGGAATAGAAATCCTTATGTGATTAAGTCTTATTTTCTCCTAGGAGGAAGATCAGATAACTCAAGTTGCTGTATGTCTGAACAGCAGGCACAGCTCTGCTTTATCCCAGCCATCTCTTAAGGATGGCTAAACATCATCATTTGGATTCCAAACTGACTGGAGAGCAGCTGCTCCCCACCAATGTTACGGTGGTGGGTCATTCTTCCCAGTCTCCAGCCTGTTCCAGAGGCGTTCTGAAGAACTTCCTAACCTGCCTGTCCATTAGCTGCTGATACCATTTAATCCTTCTGCCTTATGGATCTGTTGCAGAAAATTAAAATGCACCCATTTACAGGAATAAAATCAGAGAGAAAGTAGTCACTTCATGGTTCTTAGAGTAGAATCAATTCTACTCGTGTTAAACCTAACATTTTAATGGCAACAAGTTGAAAATTTAGTAGGAGCTATCAATTGAGAAAGCTAAGATGAGAGTAGCAGTGTTAGTAGAGAGCAACCAGAGAACGTTTACTGTGAGATATGTTGGTATTTTTACAATCTAAAAGATTACTACAAAGTTATAGTCTACAACAATATCCTCTTCCTGTTTTAAAGATGGATTTACGTAGAGTATTTTTGTTCTGCATATCCAAATTTGCATACACTAGTCTCTGTTTTGCTGCCATTTTCTTTTAAAAATAAGAAAATTCATGGCTTTTTTCTGTGTATTGCAGAATGACATAATTGAGGGAGATTTACTTTTGGTGCGTATCTTACCAGATGAAGATGGGAAGTTTGGATTTAATCTAAAGGTAAACCAGCAATATTTTATTTATTTTTGAATGCTTTATAGATACAATGTTTTAGCTTTTTATTTACTTTTTCATTTTTCAATGTACTGATTTGGAGAAAGCAGTATATTGTGCTGGATTTTCTTGTTCCCAAGAGTCTTTAGAAGTAAAAGCCTAATCCTTAAAAGCTAAAGCAACACTTACAGAAATCAACCTCTACTAGTTCTCTGGTTTTCAGTTGCATATACTATGGGCATGGCACATTTCCAAAGCAGACAGCCTATTTGGCTGCTTAAATATGAACTTGAAAGCCTAATTTAAGGCATCAACATTTGGAAAATTAGGACTCAGTATTATAAAACAATTTAAATGGTTTATGCTATTCAATTTGATATATCCATTAGAATTCATATTGGAAAGCTGTAAATTAATTTATGAAGAACATGGAAATTACTATTGGTAACTGACTATTGCAAATGTTTTACATTCCCTCACTGAGATTCCATCTAAGCAGAGTAGTGTAAATTAGCAGGGCAGAGTTTGATCTTTTCACCTCGGACATTTATTTGTGGGACATCGAACGTCATGTAAAGAGAATAAGGGAATACAGTTGTCTGGAACTTTGATCCTACCAGATTCTTTGCATGTTCAACACAACGTCTAAGAACACTATCCACCTTGCAAGTTCAAGAGTTGAATTAGGCTTGCTTGAAGTACAAAGTTACAATAAATATTGCATTTTATCTTTCTGTTGCCTATTAAAATGTATGCCCAAACAAAGACACTGGATCTAGTTTACTGGAAATTGGTAGATTTAAAGACACCACAATCTGCCCCTAAATCCCCCATTTAGTGATGTAAATTCAGTCTTACCAACTCTACCTATGATGACAGAGTATGAAATATATATAGAAACAAAAATAAGTTATTACTTGTTTTAAATGCTGCTTATTCTTAATTAGATATTTATGGTTGTTTTTTACTTGACATTCCTCTAGGGTGGAATAGATCAAAAAATGCCACTTGTAGTATCAAGAATAACTCCAGGATCACCTGTAAGTAAATTCTTAAGGCTTTTAATCATTTCTTTATTACTCCCTCCGCTCTCAGAGGTCTGTACACGTAGGAATTTTGACACCCCTAAGCAATATGAAATAGCAGCTGAGCTGGTCTCTTTAGGAGTTGGTTTGGCCAGTGGTTTCTTGAAAGTTCTGGAAGAGTAAGCCAAACAGGGTATGAGTAGAAAGCATATTTGTGTCCTCCTGTCATCTCAAAAAGTGTACCTTGAACTGGAAAATGCTTGATGAGGGACAAGGACTTAAGACAGGGAACAGCATTCCTGAAGAGGTAAATAATACGGGCTCATGGAGCCTAGAAAAAAAAGAACTAGTTTGAGGGAGATGTAGTGGAGATCTGTGAGATTAGGAGCACTGTGAACAGGGAATTCCAGCAGAACTATGGCCTACCAAATTGAGTTTGTGAAAGAGTTTGTGAAAGTCATGTTCTTCATGTTTAGTGAAGCAGTTCTTCATGCATGAGATAGTAGACCAGTGAAACTCCTTGACAAAGGATACTGTGGTTAAAATAATTTTGTGGGCAGTCAGGAGAGGACAAATACTTGGGGGGGAAAAATCCTGCTGTTATTGACAAGGCAAACCACAATAGGCTGAGAAAATCCTTAGGGCTAAAAATATTTATACATTGGGCAAATATTTGGCAGAGGAGAGGGAGCAGAGTATGTTTACTCTGTTCCTATTTCACCATTGATTTTTGTTTATGGAAATATTTATGGACCAGGTAAAATGTTTATAAGAATTAGTACAGTCATTGAATTCTTCTGTTGAATTGTGAAATAATAGTAATGTAACATCTTTTAAACTTTTTTCTAAATAATTTGTACATAACTTTGTGAGGCCATTTGTTATCTTATCTCAATTTTTTTCACTCCCCTTTTTCCAAACTGTATTTCAAAGTCTCGTAAAGTAATTTCAGTGCAGACTTGATAGACAATATTGCTGACTTAATCCCAAAAATACGATGTACTCTGAATCTTGTAGAGTCTTTTGAAATTTAATAAGCAGTCACAGGACTGATGTCTAAATGTCATGATGCAAATCAAGCTAAAACAGATTGCTTGAGAGGTTGTTTTTGTCACATTTGTGTTTGTGACTTGACTTTCACAGTGCATAGCACTGCTTTATAAACTATAATAATTACTTGAATGGAAGATTAGTAGGAAATTATAATGTAAATCTACAAAGTGAAAATATTAACATTAATATTAAAACATTTCATGGTCAACCTAGCAAACTTCTTAAGGGTGATTTGAAATACTGAAGTAATATAGGGCAAGCTTATTTCTTCCACAATCAGAGAAAGAAAGATGTTTCTCCAGAGGCAGTCATTTCCCTTGGCAGGTTCAGATTGTCTTCTGGAAAGCATTGATCCAGGTTTTTTTTCTCTTGTATTGGTAAAGGAATGGATTTCTAACTTGCACACTTCATTTAAGTGTCTCCCATTAGTGGCATAGGCATGGACACAAGCTCTGTAGCCTAGTAAGCCACCAACTGAGTAAGTTATCAGGATCACAGAAAAAATTGGAAGCAGTTATCCAGTATAATATACTCAATAACAGTGTTATAGAAAGCATGTCTTGTTAAACAAAGGAAAAAACTCCTAATTTTTAGAGCACAGCAGTATTAACATTAATTATATTGTTTTCTGTAAACAAAATTTCACCTATGCTTTACTGTTTAATGAAATGTAGCTGATAATTTGAAAGTTCAAATTAAACAGTCTATAGTGTGCATTTTTAAATCATTTTAGGTAGGTGATGCCTTTCCTTCATCACTACTATTTTACATGCTCCAGATTCACTCATTACCCTGCAAATTGTTCTCAGGGATGCTGTTTGGTAGTACTATTTGCTAAGATTATTTCTCAGGTTTTAAGATCGCTTTTTCCCATTTTCCTACAAAATGTAGAGAAAGGGAAACAAATCTATTCATGAAAATAAGGTACTATTTTCCTTTGTACACCCTGAAGTTCTTTTAAAAATCCCCCTCTAATAAAGCAGCAGTCTAGTATGCTGGGAAAATTGTAGGACAGAGTAACCAAAATTGTTGTGAGAGCTAATTATGGCTAAGGAACAACCATTTACTGCATCTGTTGGCTTTTTGTCTGTTTGCTTGCTTGTTTTAAAGCCCTGTACTCTTTTGTGGTTTTTTTTCACAAGTGGTAATAACGTCCTAAGGCACTAAAGAAGTCATTATGGCTTTATTTAATAAAGCTTTCCATTGAAAAAGATCGCATGTTTCTTTGAAGCAATAACAAGGTGATTAGCATAACATGAAACATTAGGTGTGTCAATAGGACAGGAAGCCTTTGATATAATTAATTGCATGGAAAAGCTCAGTATCTGAAAAATGGACAAATTATTCTTGTGTAGAAGGAATTAATTCTCCTTCAAGATAGGTAGTCAGATGATTCAAGTAAAAGAGCTGAAGCATTAACATATCACCTGATTAACAAAGTTTGTTTGAGCAAAGATATTAATCTCTATCTGTAATGAAGAATAATAGTCGGCAGCCAGCCAAGAAATCTAAACTGTACACAAATACAGGAGATCAGAAATAATTCTTTACATGTTCTTGTTGACTACTTAACTCTCCTACACTGACCGGATATGATCATTGTATCACCTATCTTTACAAATATTTACATTTCAGAGAGAATAACTTTTATCTCAATAATATTTGAGAGTGATTAAATTACCCAGTCATTCACAGTTGCATTCTTCTGTTTTGCCTTTGTAAATTGTCCAGGATATGGCAAGAGTGTCCTCGGGGAGCTGTAAATACGTAGTCAAATCAGTGTTGAAGAACACCATGGCTATTCCTAATTCCCATTCTTTTTTCTGTTTATATTTGTTAGGAATCATTGTCAATCTTCCCTATCTTTAATTACTTTCTTTCCTTATTTCTATGGAAGAAGTTGAGGGAAACTATTCCTTCTTTAAATTTTTAATCAACTTCTCTGCTTGGGATTTTTTTCTCTTGAATACATTTTTCTTCCCTCCTGTTTCCTTCTCTTTTCCTTTGTTCTGTGACACTGAGGTCTTAAGTTTTCTTTCCTTTTACTTTATTCTCTGGCACAAGTGGCTCTCAATTTGTTTTCTACTTCACATCCTTGCCTCTATTATTTTTTTTATTCTGCATTTTCTTCTTGTTGTGTTTTTCATTATCTCTTCTCCTTTCCATCTCTTTGTATTTTTTGGTTGGTAACATAATACATCACTGATAAGCTTCTGCTAGGAGCCATCAGTGCAAGGCATAATCAGGATAAGATCTAATTTGAATGTCTTGTTCACACCCAGGAGGTTGGTGATGGTTGTTTGGCAGGGTTAATAATATTGGATAAATGAAGTTCAGGGAACTTGTACTGGCATTAAGGAAATACAGGGAACTATGAATAAAAAATAACAGTAAAAGTCTATGTCTTATTCATACAACAAATGAAATGAAGTGTTTATATATCACTTCTGTGTCTCTAGGCACTTCCTACACAAAACAAAAATTAGTATAGCAATGAAAATAAAATTGTTACACTGCTTAACACTCCAAGGTTGTAGAATCCGGCACATTCATATTAGAAAATTGCAGGATATTGGAAGGAACCTGGAGGTCATCTTGTCTAACCCCCTCTGCTCAAGCGTCGCCATTAGTCAGGTGCCCAGGACCATACCCCAGATGGCTTTGGAGTACTCCAAGGTAGGAGAGTCCACAATATCTCTGGGCAGTCTGCTCCAGTGCTTAGTCCTTAGTTACCCTCATAGTAAGAATGTGTTTCCTGATGTTCAGATGTAGCCTCCTGTATTTCATTTTGAGCCCATTGACTCTGATCCTGTCTGTGGGCACCACTGAGAGCCTGGCTTCAAATTCTCTGTGCCTTCTCCTTCAAGTATGTGTGTACACTGACAATATCCCTCTGAGCCTTTTCTTCTCTAGGCTAAATGCTCCCCACTTTCTAGCCTTTCTTCATGCCAGAGATGCTCCAGTTCCTTAATCATCTTGGTAGCACCATCATCAGATTCTGGCCATAGCTTGTATTGCTTTGTGCTGGACTTGGAGCTAAGCATAATAAGAACTGTGGAGAAAAAAAAAGCAGAACAAACCCTGGAGTTCAGCAGTTAATCTAAATTGTGGTGTCCAAGGCAACACATAATGTAAGTTTTCATGTGAGATGGGGAAAACCTTGTTTTAGTGTTCCCTGCACACAGGCAGTAAAAGAAGACTTGAGAATCTTAGTCTGAGTACTTACCTCCATCTTCCTGTTAAAACTTTCAGTAAATGGAGAGTGGAAGAAGAATGTTCTCTGTCTGTAGCTATCATTTGATATCCACCAAACAAGGACTTGCTAAATAACGAAAATATGAAATGTGTATGGATTTCTTTGGATTTTAAAAAGTGCATGTCTGGGGAATGTCATCTTACTTATGTTCATGACAATCATGTTTAGACTTCTCAGTATTTGCTGCATAAAACCAGAAATTGTTATCTTATGTGCCCAAAACACATTTTGCAGAAATTCAGTGGTTGTTGAGTCTTGGAGTCTGATCTTTGAGAGCAATCTGATGGTGGCTGTTTGATTAATGTGATTGCCTTTTATAGTTATCAGTATGCTGTTTGAACTGTTTCTTATCTTCACTGAGAGGATTTGAAGGACAAAAAACACCTTTAGATCTGAATCCTTTGACAGAATTTCTGAAACCTTGTCAGAACTGTGAAGACTTTGCTTATATGATGAGCTTGCTATCCTGATATGTTCCTGCTTACATGACTGGATGTGATGACATTAATGTGTTTCTTTGGTCTTGAAACAGGCTGATAAATGCATTCCAAAGCTGAATGAAGGTGATCAGATAGTATTAATTAATGGCCGAGATATCTCAGAGCACACGCATGACCAGGTGGTCATGTTCATAAAAGCCAGCAGAGAATCTCACACACGAGAGCTTGCCCTTTTGGTCAGGCGGAAAGGTAACCGGGCTGATTTTATTCACTTCTAATGTTTCTGAGACTGTTGCTCTTATGCTTGGTGGGATACCCTCTTCTGTTTACATAAATGTGTTCCCAGTGTACTTGAAATAGGTCTGTGCTAAAACTTAGGTCTTGCTACATTCAAATTAGTAGTGCAAATACTTTAAACTATATAGGTTTTTACTACTGCAATAAAGAGTCTATCTAGTTAGAATGTCTTCTTATTTTCTAAGTCTAAAAATTTATGAGAATAAATAGACCCTTGAAAAAGATTTTTGGTAGTTTAGGTTGCTGGGGTTTTTTTGTAAATAAAGCTAGCAAATATCCATGGGCTATTCCCCAGCCCAATTGTATGATGTAACAAGTAGAATAAGCAGCTCCCCACCTTGTTCTTACAACAGATATTTTATGACAATAGTGAGATAAAGCCATGCTGCCTGCTTGCTAAACTGCTGCCAGCAAAGGGGAGACAATCTTTGAAATATGCAGTCTTAGACCTGTATATTTGAAATATGGGGAAGTCATCGAGCTTGGCTTTACTTGCTCAGTATTTAAACACATGTAGATCCCAAGAGCTTTTGGATACTATGAAACTCCTAGTTTACTGTTTACTTTCCTTACGTGTGTTAAGACCTTAGAACACACTATTATGGAAGGGCGTTGCAGAGAGTTTCTGATAACATTAAGGTATCATGCATCACTGGGGAACAGGAGGGAATGAAACTGCCTAAATGGTATGTACTTGTGTAACACTGACTTTATTTAAAACTTCTTGTGTTTCTAGGAAGACAAATGGGCTCTTGTTCTTGTTTTCTCTGTTGTAGGCCTTTTCACTGGCTTTATGCAGTGTTTAGTCTTCCCTTAAATTTTCTAGTCCCTTTCCTACCTGCAGATAAAGAGAAGTCTGCTTTTATCTAAAGATAACCTGTGGCCCAATACCAGTCATTTGTGTAGGCATGAGTATGAACAGCTCCCCATTTTCTGAAATTTGGCAGGTATCAACTGTGCTGGTCATTTTAGAGAGTAACTACAGCTGGACATGTTTGGTGATACAATACCTTTCACAGAGACAAAATTGCTATGCAGATTACTTCATTAATGTTTGTCATGTTCTTCAATATGTTAACAAGGAATATCATAGAAAATGGACTAATAATTTTTTTAAAGTTTATTTAGTTCCTTCAATGTTAGCAAAAGAAATTGCAAAAGATAATTCAGTTGCTTCCCTAATGGCAAGGGAGTATCACGTAAGGATTTCTGCATTTGTTTTGCTGTTGAGGGTCCAAACTTGCACAGGATACTTGTAGAGATATCCCATTAATCATGCTCTAAACTTTTTTAGGCAAAACTCCTTTGTTTCTTACCTTGGTGGATGTTGTGATTAATTAGTGTATTTAGCAGTTCATTCTGTATGGTAAGGTTGCAAAAATTCCTCGGGCTTGGAATTCAAGTTCTTTGTCTTCATAGATAGGCACTTCCAGTTTCTCTTTCAGAAAGGTCATAAGAATATTTTACTCCTAGTAATTTCTACAGTAATACAGTACAAAAAGAAATGCAAGTAAATGTGTTGCTATTTGGTTTCCTGAGCCTTTGGAA
Organism: Grallaria varia; assembly: GCA_013396735.1. Taxonomy (NCBI): domain Eukaryota; kingdom Metazoa; phylum Chordata; class Aves; order Passeriformes; family Formicariidae; genus Grallaria; species Grallaria varia. The sequence goes on along the minus strand of VWZG01003349.1, from coordinate 34,229 downwards.
ACTTTGTTTTTCTTTCAAGATGGTGAATTTTTATATCTGTTACAAACACATAAATGCTGTATGTAATGGATTTTAATTTTCTATGCATCTTTCAGTAGTTAAACAGTTTGTGGAATCCAAATCAGAAGATGAAGCCGATTCCCACAATCTCCCAGAATCTATTCTTCCTGTCTGTTCTGAATATGGTGGTGATACACTGGAGGAGTCTATGGAGCAGCTAAGAAGAGGGCTAGAAAGTGGGACTGTCCTTATTCAATTTGAGGTAGGTAATACTCAGTTCTCAAATGCCATTAATATAGACCAATAGCTGTAACCAGCAAGTAATGTAGGGGTTTACTTAATTGCAAATCTCATTGTTCCTGCTCAGTCCAGTCTCAAGAGAGCAACAATCTGACTTGCCCATCAGTTTCACCCCTCAGTACTTACAACAGGGAAGAATGAATTATCAGTCTTACACAAAGTATGATCTGCTGAGAAAAATGAGTTTGAATTAACAAGTTTCTAGCTCAGATACCTAAAGCTCACTAAATTAATATTTTTCCTTAGTTATTTTATTAAATAGAGTAGTGGAGTTTTGGCAGAGGTCAGTCTTGTACTTTGTTTCTTTTTTCTGTGTTCTTCAGTGTGCTAGCAAGGAGTATCATAGAAAACTGACTAATAAGGTGTTTTTATAACTTATTAAATTAGTTCCTTCAGTGTTAGTGTAAGAAATTAAAAAAGATAATTCATCTGCTTCTCTAATGGCTGGAGATTACAGTGTATGTATATTTGTGCTTGTTGTGCTGTAGTGAATTCAAACATTTATAGTAACTCTGGAGAAACCCTAGTTATTATGATTCATAAAACTGACATTGAGTTCTGGAGTAACCTTTTCTGTCACTGAAAATTTGTGGAACAGCAATAAAATTTCCCACCATTTTGATAGTTTTTTCCTGCACTGTTTTTCAAAAGCTGTAAAATTTAATACTGGCTGAAGAGTTGTGGTATTGCTAATCTTATAACTGATCTTTTTATGAGATTGCTTCATTTCCAAGAGTTTTGAGAATTAAAATTCCCCCTTTTTTAAGCAACTGTAGACTATGGTTCATAGCTGCTTTCCAAAATCCATATCACTGGATACAATGCAGCAATTGCAATGAGTGTTGGCTATTGAAACAGTAGCTCAGAAGATGTGAACTAGCCTTTCAATATTTTTTTGAAATCTTTTAAACTAGAGAACAGTTTAGTGGCCTTGTTTCTTTTAGTTGTTTCTTAAGCATGGACAATCCCGGTGTCACCTCACCAGCCTTGGTGACCCTCAAAATCTACAGTCACCTTAGTAGAATAGTAAATAATTAGCCCATAGACTATGAATAATCAAGTTTTTCCAGAATATCTTCCTCCATTAAATCAGAATTGAAGAAGGCTGTCAATAGCAAATGACTATTTGCCAGGCTACAATAATGGATCCTGAGAATAGTTGCTTGGCTTTAAATTATTTTTCTTTGTCATCCGAAGAAAAGCAGAAATTGCAACTTGGCTCTAGTAAAGTAACCTGGAATTTGAGTTATAACTGATAGAAACTGTTCCATTATATATATTATCAAGTTCTTTTCTCACATGGCTTGTTTGCGTTGTATGAGTTGAAAAATTAGGTGAGCTGTGATACAGTCTTAGGATTTAGTAAATCTCACAATAGAATGAACTTTTTTTGTGTTGTTTCTTTTCTCTCAACCAAAGTAGAGCATTTTAGCCTCCTATTTATTTAATTCCATTTTATGTATGGAACCAGATTCAAAATCTTCATTAAACTTGTAAGATATAATGTGCTCTTTGGTAAGTGTTCAGAAACATACGTAAAACTCTGCCACAGCCAGGGTAATAACTCAGTTTTAAGTTGCTTGCATCTATATTTAATAGAGAAAAGCTGTGGTTATACAATTATATTTTTTAATTCTTTGTTGTTTTTTTCCCCCTCCTGTACCTTTTATTGTCCGGTATGATGGACTTAAAATGATAAACCATTGGGGTTTGGGAAGACTTCTCAGATTATAGAGTCCAACTGTTCACTTTACACTAACCTTAAAATTTTGGTTATACACTTCTATGCCCACATTTACTCCACATAAAGTTTGCAACATTAGCAGATGGCCCAAAAGAAATGGTGTCACAGGTTAAGACGTTGTGGTACATTGAAATGGTGGCTTTTTTCAGGTACTTACAGGATTGAATAGGATAGGTTCAGTCCAGAGAATAAAACTTTGTCTGATTTTTTTTGTATTACAGTTGATTCCCTAAAATATCAGGCTATTTTTTTTCCTTCTGTTATCTTTCATTGCTCACTTGTTTCAGCTCAACCACTATTTTCCTTCCAGTCCACAGTTTTATAAGAAAAAGGCAAACATGCAGGGAAACAGTATATGTCAATGACATTCACATTCACATTTCCTTTTTTTTTATTTTTTTCCTAGGAATTCATCTAGATATCATGATGGGACAGCATTAATAGAAATTCTTGTCATCCTAAATACAAAAAATCTTCTAAGTGAATTTTGCAAAAGAATAGGAAAAATATTAAGGAAAATAATGATTTTTTTTTCAGTCTACATATATGAGTAGAGAGTGTGTATAGTGTAATCACATCCCTTAAAATCCTATAATTTTTCATTCTGTTTTGCAGCAACTTTATAGAAAGAAACCAGGGTTGGCTGTTACATGTGCAAAGGTACCTCAGAATATGGACAAGAATAGATACAAAGATGTTCTACCTTGTGAGTCTAAAGTACAGTTCCTGCCTATTTTGTTTTATCCTTTATATGGTACTTATTGATTGAAGATTTCATTATATAATCAAAATCATATATCGTTCAATGTATTTTCTAAAATGTAAAATATTCTGATTTATATTCGGCTGTTGGTGTTTCTGCAAATCCTCAGTTGTTTTTTAACTTAATATAAGGGAAGCATGGCCCTTAATTGCTAATTTTATTCCCTCTTTTTTCCATGTGTGTACGTGCAGACGATGCCACAAGGATAATATTGCGAGGAGATGAAGATTACATTAATGCAAATTATGTGAATGTAAGTCATACAGAGACCTGCATTTACTCACTCTCTGTATTACTAAAGACTAAATTTGGCCGTCTTAGGGAAAGAGGATATTTTGTTTTATATTTTGGGGATTTCTAAATGTAAAAGATGAAGTGTCTCTTGTGAAACAAATGGCCATCCTAATACACAGTATATACAACCATGTGGTTGGTATAAACTGTGATATTTGCAGTCTTTAACCAGTAAAAATTATTTTACCTTTCCAAAGGCTTCAAATGCTGAGATGGTATCCTTAAAATGAACCCCTTTTCCCTCTGGTACCAGCTATGTTATGAAGGATCCAGAAGATAAACCAGAGCCATAATTGCCATAATCAATCAAGTGTAGGCTAGGAGTCAGCGAAAAGAGGGGGAAATGCATATATGTTTGTGTCAGATCCATACATTAAGCACCTAAATCAGATTGGTTGTTGCTTTACTGTGTTTTGTATCAAGCAATAAACAGCTTTTGCTAGTGTACCTTTGGTGTATATGCCCTGCCAGTATTCCTTACTAAATAGTAAAGAAAATCTGGAAAGCTTTGCAGTTTCAAATTTTCAAATACATTTTCACTATTAATCTTCTCTTCATAGTTCAGCAAAAAGGACTATAGAGCCCCTACTTTACAGCTGGTTTTAAAGTAATGATTTAAATTTTTTTCACATAAAAAATTGTGATTTTGATTGTCTTATTACTTAGCTTGCTGCCTTAATCTTCCCTCAAAACTTCCTGATTGAAAGAAATGCTGAGCAATGACCTCAAACTTTACATAGGACCTTTCTTTCACTTTATAGATGGAAATTCCTTCTGTGGGCATTGTGAACAGGTACATTGCCACTCAGGGGCCTCTTCCACACACATGTGCACACTTTTGGCAAGTAGTCTGGGATCACAAATTGTCACTGATCATCATGTTAACAACTCTCACTGAACGAGGACGGGTAAGTGTCCACGTTCCTTGTCTCCTGAATAAATGTACTGTACCTTTGAACTTTTTCTTCATTGTTATGATTAAATAATCCTAAAATAGGCCAACCTGCTCTGCTGAATCATTTTTCTGAAGGCCAGGCTTTCTGAATTACCTAGGAACAGATAGTCCACAACTTACTTTTTGTGATGCTGCTTTGAAAACAAACCAGGTGTCTGATAAACAGAAATCACTGCGTTCACTCTGTCCTGGTGATCAGATTGCTACTTTGTGCTGTCAGTTTTTGTCCCTGTGTCCTGGGCTCCCCGTGGCACTTACTCTCTGAGCCATTCAGCAGATACCTGGAAGCTTTGGGCAGGCTGAGCAAACCTTGTAGTCTGGCTTTAGAATGTAGGGGGGTGAGTAACAGCATGAAGATTGAGAGGTAAAGAAGGACGCTTAGGCAGCAATCATGGTCAGGTTATGTAGCTGTTCATGGAAACAGACATTATGGAACATCATCTCTCACAAAAGTGCTCCCTTCATCTTTTGACTGTACTGCAGTCAAAACAGCTTGCTGGTTTTGTTTCCTTGTGTTAAGGAGAAACACAGACTAGTAATAGTCTGTATTTTGCCCTGTCAGTTGAAACCTTCAAGGCAATTGTTGATAACTTCTAATCATCCTGCTGATACCTTTACACACTAGACACTTTTTCTGAGTTTTATTAACTTTCAGGAATTATTTACATTTGCCCAGTTTGTGGGTGAACTTTCAGGGATAGAATAAAATATATATTCTTGTCGAGTGTATCCCCATTGGCAAATGCTGAGCCTTTTCCCAGTCCCTGGATGTTTTACATTCCAGTTTGTCTTTTTTCCAATCGTGTTAAGATTTATATTGTAGAATTATTTTTTTTTCATCCCAGTAATGTTCATTTTTTAGAAATGGATACATTATTTTGGCTTAAATTTAAAAGGCAAAGTATTTTAGATAAACTACTACAGTAAAAATTTTAGGCATAATGTTATAATTTGGATTTCAAGCCACTAAAAACTGAGCTCTATTAAAGGTAGAATTAAGAAATTTTAAAATTTAAAAATTTCCAGCTCTCGCTGGTCTGTATCAATTTAAGAGTTATAGACAAAAACAACTTTGAACTTCACATACGTTGCAGTGTGACATCAGTTAAGTTCTGATTATTTCCATAGGTGGAGATTCTACAGTCTCACAGGGCTTCTTGTTTCTGTGCTTGACCATCCTTGTGGAAATTTTTTGCCAACATCCAATCAGAATTTCCTTTGCTGCATCTTTTTTCAGTTGTCTCTTGTCCTTTCCTTGTTCACTTTCAAGAAAAGTGTGGCTCTCTATTTACTACAAGCTGCTATTTGATGGTTAAAAGTAATTATAAATTTACCTTCTGCACTTCTCTTCTTACTGTGGGATAAATCCATCTTTCTGCTTCTCCATTATGCCTTGAGAAGTCATTTTAGCAATTGCAGATAAGCACCAGACAAAACATTGCACATCCAATTTACCTGAATATTTATTACAAATCACTAAAACAGATGTTTATGGAGAATTTAGGCTATTTTGTCCCGTTATTTTTGCATCCAAACTGAAAAATATCATCAGAAAACCAGAACAGATTTTATACTGCCCCTTGAACTCCCTGAACCACGGCATAGGAGGGAGTGCTGGAGTCAGAAGTGCTTGTACACAGTCTTGACATGTGCTTAATTTTCCTTGCAGACCAAATGTCATCAGTATTGGCCTGACCCACCAGATGTAATGGAATATGGGAGCTTTCGTGTCAGATGCCACTCTGAAGACTGTACGATTGCTTATGTTGTTAGAGAAATGGTGATTACAAACATTGAGGTAAATGGCCCTTTCCTTTTTTTATCCCCAAGCAAGCTGAATGAATACAAGTGCAGATAGGTAGATAAAGACCGTGTTTGATAACGTATATCTCTGTGTGTGAATATGTGCGTGTGTCTATATACACAGACATTTTTAAAAAAAGAATAGGTGTATATTATATGGATTAACATAGTATGATTATTTCTTTAGTGCTTCTTCTAAAACTTATTTTTGAAGTTCTATAATACATTATGCTGTACAGAAACAGTAATAAGCTTCATAAAGAAGTTTAGTGCTTTTCTCTAAACAGTTTTTTAATCACTGACTTCACATATTTTTTGATTTTTAATGGGAGATTTTTTCTGAGTAACTGTGCTCTTTCAGGGATGAAATATGAGTTACTTGGTCAATGACACATGCAGCTAGAACAGCTAATAAAGAAGTGAAGCATAATAATGTTGTCTTGAGAGTAGATGCAGAATCTCACTGGTTCCTTTCCCTTGTCTTTAGTCAGATTTTAAAAAAGAAAAAAAATCCATATATATCTCAATTATAATGTGCTCAATTTATGTAAGATACATATATTCCATAGCTCCTAATACTTTATGCTAATGTAAGAGTTAGAAGGGAAAGAGAAGGTTAAACACATGTATATCCTCTTGTGAAATGTGTGTTCAGGTCACATCTTGACTTCCCACAACCTGAATTATAGGGGTTGAAGTCTGGCTTTTGTTTCCAAATTGTCCTGCATTTCTGTTTTCTCTCTTCATCTCTTTTTCAAAATACTATGGCAGTGGGTATTTTCTAAAAGGGTGAAGGGTTTGTGCTACCATAAGATATATAAGAAATCACTGTATAGTGACCACAGGCTAATTTGTAGTTCCGTTACTAGTCAGCCTTTTAAACTTCTGTATAGTTAAGTAGCTTTTACTGTTACAGAATTGCTAGTAGTAAGAAAAAGGAAATACCTGTTTTAAAATGTAACATTTAATCAATGTTCTTATAGCAAGATGACCAAACCTTTAGTTTCATCCATTTGTAACTGAATCTGTCACTTGGCAATGCATCCAAATTTGTTTTAATGTGATTAAGATTTCCTTTGCAGTCATAAATATGTGAGATAATCAGATGTGAGCACTTAAAGGTCTTTCAGTTGAGATGGTTTACAGTGTGTTCAGTTTCTAACTATGAGAACCCACAGTCAGGGAGCAGCATGATATTTGTTTCTGTTGTTTGGCCAATTAATCTGTAACTGATTAACTTGAATGTCAGCACAGAGGAAATTAAGCTCATAAAAGTAGTACAGCAAGTATATATATACAAACTTTTAGTCGCTGTCACTCATATTATTTATTGTTAACCTTTCTAAACCTCATGAAATACAGAAAGGATTAATTTCCTGACTTTTCTTTTCAAAACCAAGGTTGAAAGCTATACTGTGGCAAAATGAAAGAAGAGCAAAACACTAAGTTTGGGGTTTTTTTGAGATTGGCTGGGGAGTTACCTTTTTTTTCTTTTTTTTAAAAAGAGAGTTTCAAAACACTTTGGGGACCAGAGCAAACAGACCAAAGGAAAGAAACTGGGTAGTGTGAGTGCAGAGCTCATCACACAGTGCGCTGTTTTGTAAAACAAGATATATATTTCTTTTTAGTCATTGAAAAAAATAGCATGAGAAGCCTAAAACACACTTCCTTTCAGAACTTAACGAGGCTGTGGAGACAATACTTGCTGAACCACATTATTCACATTACTTCGAAGGACAGTGTTTTTTAAAGGTTTTGTTTTGGGTTTTGGTTTGGTTGGGTTTTCATTCTCCCACATTTTATGTTAGTTGTTGCATCAACTTGTTTGTTGTTTGCAAACTGTGCTGTCATTCTTTCACCTGCTAAGTTTTATTAACTAAACAAGAAGCTGGAGAGCAGTGCTGCAGAAAGGGACCTGGGGGTCCTGGTCCATGGCAAGTTGAATCTGAGTCAGCAGTGCCCTGGCAGCCAGGAGGGTCAACCGTGTCCTGGGGGGCATCAGGCAAAGCCTCACCAGCCAGTTGAGGGAAGGGATTGTCCTGCTCTGCTCTGCGCTGGGACGGCATCACCTTGAATATTATGTGCAGTTTTGGGTGCCACAATACAAAAAAAGACATTAAACTTTTAGAGATCATCCAAGGAAGGGCCATAAGGACGGTGAAGGTTCTGGAGGGGAAGCCATATGAGAAGCGGCTAAGGTAATTTGGTTTGTTCAGCCTGGAGAAGAGGAGACTGAGGGGAGACCTCACTGCAGTTACAACTTCCTCACAAGGAGAAGTGGAGGGGCAGGCACTGATCTCTTCAGTCTTGTGACCAGCGACAGGATTTAAGGAAATGGCATGAAACTGAGTCAGGAAGGGTTTAGGTTGGATATTAGAAAAAAGTTCTTCCCCCAGAGGGTGATCGGGCGCTGGAACAGGCTCCCCAGGGAAGTGGTCACAGCACCAAGCCTGACAAAGTTCAAGAAGCATTTGGACAATGCTCTCAGGCACACGCTGTGACTCTTGGGGTGTCCTGCACAGGGTCAGGATTTAGACTCAGTGATCCTTGTGGGTCCCTTCCAAGTCAGTATATTCCATAATTCTTTGAAATAATTCAAACAAAAAGAAAAAAATTCAAGATGTTTAAAAATTGATTGAATTTCATCTATTAAAGACAAGTTATTTGATTGCTATGATAGGAGTGAGCGGCATGAGAGAGTACTTACATCTTATAACCAACCCAGGTCAAGGTAATTAAAACAATTCCTTCTCTCAAATATGGACTTTTTAGCATGATTGTGCAGGCAATGACAATGCAAATACAGGGATTTGGGGTGACAAGCTTCTTTTTAATATAAAAGCTATCACTTTCCATAGACATCACAATGATGGAGGGTATTATTTGAAGAGGAAGAAAATAAATTGATGCAGCAATTCAAACAAAGTGAAGATTAAGCATAAATTCTTTTGCTAAGGAAGGATGTTGTAGTTTGCTGAAGGGAGGAGGTAAAATTATAACATGAAGAATGACTTTCAAATGACTATGCTAAACTGATATTCAACCAAGCAAAGGCAGCAATTTAAGTAGTATACTGCCAGTATTTTATGCTATAAGCAGCTGAAAATAGAATCTCTCATTTTTTACGCATCTTAATTGTTTGAACTGAGGCTTTCCACACCTTTGTCTTCCTTTCCAGATACATGTCATGTAACAGTTCATGAGGGGCAAAATTGAGTTTGTTTATGTTAGGGATTCTTACACTGGTTCACTGAAACTTTTGCTTCTGCATTGAAACAATGTATTGTGTTTTTTTCTTTCCAAGTTAATCTATTTAAATTTTACCATGTCATAAATGTCTTGAACAAACCTGTTGCACTGCAGAGGTTTTTAAAGGTTTCTGTGAAAAGTGTCTGCACTGGACATGGTATGTTCTGTTCAAACACCCATGGTAGAAGAAAGAAAGTTGGTTTCTAATTATAAAGAGCCAAATAACAAAATTAAGTTAAAAGTGTTATGGCAAGTGTGTACAGAAGCATAACAATGTGTGAACAGTGGTCCAAAGAAATGCCAAATACCACTTGCCAGAGTATCTAGTCTTCAGAAACTGGGCTTAAACCCTGATCCCTGAGACTCAGATTTCAAGATATGTTTGCAAAGCTCACTGGCAAAGACTACACCTTTTCCTGCTTAGAAGATAATAGGCCCATTTCAAGGTTAATGTAGTTCTACATTGTAATTTTTATTTCTTGCTATTGAAGTTTATATTATGACCTGTGCCAAAAAGGACATTGACTGAAATGGTGAAATGAAACATCAATTGCTTGGATTTTAAGAAAAATGGAAGTTAATGTCGATATTTCAAGCTTAAATTTCTTTCTTTCTCTCTTTCTCTTTCTTTCTCTCTTTCTTAGTATTATTCTAAGTTCTGTATATTGTCTTTCTGAAGAACACACACTTCTTCTATTAATCAGGGAGTCTGTCATTTCAGGAGCAAGAAATGAAGAAGTTTACCTTTTGATGTAATTATAATAAGCAAGGATGGAAACTGCAGAAGGACAAATAATGGGTACTTTTCTGTAGCATCAACATCCATTATCAGAAGGACAATAACAAACAGCTTGGGATAAGTATGATGTCTTACACCTCTGTAGCTGCTTGCTAAGTAAATGTGGATCAATGCCACGAAGCAGCTAAAAGTTGGCCAAATGGCTGATGACAACCTGGGCAAATTACATAATCCTTAAGTGTCATTAGAGTTGGTTGTTTGGACTAACTGTTTCAAATCCGTAATTTTAAAGCTGATTTGTGGAAATACCAAATATTCCACTGAAATTAGTCCATGTCAATACAAAAACAGCATTAAAAAATTTTGGAATAATAAGGTGTATAAGGTCAAGATAGGCAAAAATAGCAACCAAGCCATGAGTAGCTCTCGCTGTCTCACTTTCTGTAAGTTTAGACTCATAAAACAGGGCTAACAAAGCCAGCTTTTTATGGAGATGAATTATACATCTATCAGTCACTAGGATGCTACAGTAAGGACTGTCATTGAAAGCCTCAGTGCAAGGAAAAAAAGTTGTGGAAAAGACTTTAACTGAGCTTCAGAGAATAATGGTTTTATGAACAACATGAGTGTAATGAGAAGTTACCTCTTATTTTCCATTATCAAGTTTGTATAAAGAAGCAGAGTCTGGCAGAAATAGTGTGTTTAAAAATAAGTATTGTTAGCAGAACATGTAGAATGGGGCTAACTATGGAAGCAGCATCATCATCATGGCTGGGCTTCATGAACGAAGATTTGGGCAGGGCTCTACCCACGCTTGCTGCAAGCGCGCTGATGGCTAAAGAGGCCGATGCGAGATAGGCAAGTCCGGTTGCAAAAGGCACAGCAGAAAGTCTCCATAGGCGGTGTTGGTGAGGCACGGTTCTTTCTGCATTGTCTTTTCTCCGCGAGACTGATTCTGTGTGCGTTCTCAAAGGAATCAGCAGCGTTATGGATGGTGTGTCTCCACGCCTCCCGATTAGAGGCCAGAGTGGACCATTGATGGTAGTCAATCTGGCCAAGGCTGAGGTATTGCTTGAGAGAGTCCTTGTATCTATGGAAGCAGTAACTACAATTTAGCTTTCTTTTTTTCCTGTATGGGTACTAGATTGCAGTAAGTGTTATGGTCTCTTAATGTAAGTTATTTCTACAGGGGGTGTTGTTTGGCTGACGTTCTCTGAATTTAAAAGCTGGCTTTCATTATGACTGTAAAGACTGGAAGTTTTTATATTTTTAAAAAGCAAAAAAACCCCACTAAAATAGCTTTAAATAATCTTGACATTGAGAGAATACTGATTTGATATTTTCTGCATGAGACATAAAAGCTTAGACTTAGAAAAACTAGTTCTAACATATATGAATAGAACTACTGTTTACAATAAGTTTAAATTACTAATAAAATATCAAGTGTTTTAAAATACTTGTGCATTTTGAAAAGCGAATGACATAATGGTCAAGTTTTAACAACTTGAATCATTTAAGGAGAGCTCAAGCAAAAGAATTAAAACTGATTTTATTAAAACACAAATAGCTAGAAAACTACACTGAAGCTTGAGGCATACCTGAAATGATTAACAAACATCTCTATTAGTATCTATGACTGATTAAGGCATGTAACAGAAAATGAAGATGATTGCACCAAAAGCAGCAGCTCTGAGGACTAAGTGCATGTTCTTACAGTGTATTCTCACTCTGAATAAGTCTTACGTAATGTACTTGTGTTCCTTAATGTCTGTGAACTATTTAAATAAATGCATCTCACTATATTTGAGCCTGTGCTGATAAGTAAAAATTTTCTCAGCTTGTAAAATGACTTTTTGATGCTATAGATCACTATTAGTGATTCTCAGATGTGCCACTGGCACTTATCCATGTTCAATGGCTTCAAGTTCTTGAAGCACATGGAAGGCGACTGGATACTCAATCTTGGATAGTTTTAGAAAAAATTGAGTCTTTGTTTCACCAGAATGCTGTAATTCAAATGCCTCTGATTTAAGATAATCAGCTCAAATAGCTATGTGTAACTGCTGCATTATCTCATTTCCCTTTAGTAGAGGTTCTGATTAAGCATGCACAGATTTGCAAAGGAGAACTTTCTAATGACATTTCTTGACTTTTTTTTGTATTTTTTTCAATCTTTTCATTTCAGAAAAATATGAATTGTAGTAATTTGATCAAGGTCAAATTTTTCTGCATGGCCAAGCTGAGTAGCAATGGACCATGCTTTATCATGCAGAGATCCTGGTCACTGTGGAACTTTTGATGACCTGGATGATATATCCCAATGTAATTCAAATTACAGTGAGCTTGATCATTAATGTTAGATAACATTGTCCCCTTGGGCCTTATGCTGGACCTTTTAATTGTGATTTCTCAGGCTCTGCCTTAAGAGGCAAAGTATGAGCTGTGTGGTTTATGTTTTCATCCCCGGAGGCAATTGTAAATTTCTGCAATTGCTTTGACTGGAATTGCATTTCCTAAGGCTCTGTTTGGTACATAGGCAGTAGTTATTCCATCTTCTTGTGTTCTACTAGCCTGCTCCCTGCAGTAGAACCACTTCCTCAAGTGGAAGAGGAAAGCAAGCAGTTGAAGGCATTCTATATTTCAACAGTTGTGCACATAAGAGAAAAGGAAAGAAACCTTTTAAAGTGACTAGCATCACAAAAACAATCTTGCGTGGCTCCCTAGGGAGAGGCCAGCTTTTATAGACCAATCTACAGGAGAATTTTATTTCAGTAGGGTGTCAAATGTTTAGTGTGGTAATGGACAAAAATAAAATGCAGGTAACAGCCCAACTATTGCAAAATGTGTTAAAGAAATAAATGAGCATGAAGACTTGTCTCAGTTTGTAAAGATCGAGATCCTCATTGAATCAAAACTCTGGAGCATCTTAGGTTTTTTCTTTCCCACCCTAATGATTAGTTACTTCTGTAACGTATCAGTTGAGCCCAGTCTGAATACAAAGATGATTGACTGATTTCATAATCAAAGTTAACAAAAGGCTAAACTGAAAGAACTTCTGAAAAATCATTTTTATTTGGAGGTATAATTGAATCAAAAGAGAACTCTTTGTTCAATGGAATGTTTTGCCAGTTATATTACTTCCATACAGAAACGTCCTGTGGATCATACAGAGGTCATCCATATATGTACAATGAGCATGTATGAACAATACATGTTTTCTAACAGAAACCAGATTTAGCAAATTTTGCAGACAACTTTATTATGGAATCTGTAAGTAGGCACAGACATATTTACAACAGATTGTGTAGCCCCAAGTCCCTGTTATTTTGATACTGTTCTCAATGGTTCTTCTACTGTTCTCAGTTGTTTCTTTCAACCTGTTCTAAACTACTATGTGGTACTATTATGTTTATGCCTTGTATCATTTTGCCTTAGGTAGCTTAACGATGTCAAGGCATAATAGGTCAATAGTTGATAAATCCAAAAAATTACAATCTATTTATATCACAGAAGTTAAACTTGGTATCTCATTTGTTTAGAAAATGTTATGTCTTTAGTGTGCTTTTTAAGAATTACATCTTCATGCTTTACAATGAGTTTTAAGATAACAAACAGTTTCTACGTCTACCTCTTATTGCACTGTAGAATACACTTACTGTGAAAAAATTACTAGTAAACATGAATACAGGAGTCCTAACAGTGGATGTTTTTTGAAAACTTTACTGTATTTTAGACAGAACAACAACATGCGGTCACCCACCTCCAGTATGTGGCTTGGCCTGATCACGGCGTTCCTGATGACTCCATGGACTTCTTGGAGTTTGTGACCTGTATGAGGCCAAAAAGAATAAAGAATGAGCCTGTTCTTGTTCACTGCAGGTACTCGTGGTTTAGAATTCTAATTATAGATGTGCTTCAGCCTTAGAAGAACCATTTCATGTGAAAAGTGTGTCTGCAAGATGGAGCTTGCTTGAATTAGATGAAAATGTTAAACTGTGCAATACCTGTATTTACTGAAGACAGAAGCTGATGTTATATGTAAAAGGATGAGTTTCCTTTGTCTCCCTTTCTCCTGCAGCCTTTTGGTGAAATGGCTTAGTCGCATAATTATCCCAGAGCTGATAATCTGCCATGGAATTTGTTCTCCATTTTTTTATCCTCTACCACTGTTGTAACCTCATTTTGCATGGTACTGCAAAGGCTTTTTTCCTGCTCTTGAAATGCTTGTCATAAAAACAGTCACTTAGATCTTACCTTTTTTTAAAGTAAAAAAGACCAAACCAATACGTTTAGATTTTTATGGAGTTATAGTTGTTTAAAAATGCATTTACTCTAAGTGAGGCTTTAGTTTTATTTACATTATAAAATATTTTCTTTTTAGTAATTGCCAGAAAATATTACTGAAGTTACTGTAAAAATAAACTTTGCATTCTGCTTGAATTTTACTAAGGTCTTCCTGTAATTCCTAAGGCTGTTTAGCATCCTAGTATTAAGTCTGTGATATGAATCTGGTGCATTGCAAAAACCCAATTTTATAGACTATTTTCCTGTTACATTTCACAGCGCAGGAATCGGTCGCACTGGTGTGTTGGTCACTATGGAAACAGCCATGTGCTTAATTGAAAGGAACCAACCTGTTTATCCCTTGGATATTGTAAGAAAAATGCGAGACCAACGAGCTATGATGGTGCAAACATCTGTAAGTGATGGAGAGGAAACCTCATTTTCTGTGTATATACTGCATTTTTCAAGTTTTAAAAACAGATCCAAAAAATGTTTAGATATATGAGTCTAGTTGTGTGAGTCTTCAGTTGCCACTATATTTCAAGCTTCATAAATTCAGCAAAACATAGCATGATGGCAAAGGCAGCTTTGCTAGTGAGGTATGTATTTAACCTTTCTGTAAATATCTTACCTTGCCATGAAAAGATAATTGATTTCTATACATTGCAAGTAGTTAGAATGCCCAAAGTCAGACTTGCGCTTATCATCTGTTCACAATTCTTTGTTTAAATTCTCTGCAAGAAGCTGGAATAAATTTTTCCTTTTCATTCTAGTACAGAGCACTATAGGAAGTTATTAAATTGAAGGTAAACTTTAAGTGTTTGTGGCATGATTTGAAAAGAGGAAATGGCTTCTCAACAGGTCACTTTAGGGCAGAAATTCTATAAGAACAATATTTTTTATTTTTATTTTTTAATTTTACCGCTATCCAGTTTAGAAAAACAAAGGGCAGGTTGGGTAGTATCAATGACTGAAATATGAAAGTAGACAGTCATTCTTAAGATTAAAGTGGCTCAAAGACAACTTGAGATCATGAAGTCAATTTTGTGTCAGCTTTGGAAATGAATACATTGAAGTTAGAGACCAAGGCTGAAGGATCAGAGACTGTTCCTTCTTGAGGAGTGGTTGGATGACAGTACTAAGTGTGGGCTATCTTGGAGAGCTTAATGCCCTATGAAAAGTGGAAGTTTTAGGGAGTTTAGACCCACAAAGACAACACTTAAATTGCGCATTTTTGTCTCTCATCTTCAAAAGAAAATACCTCGGTTTCCCTTTGATCAAGGATAAGGTAACTTAAGAAGGCAAATTCTACTCATTAACAGCTTAATGACTGCAGGAGCTACCATTATGACTGACTAGATGGGGAGAAAATTGTGTGTTGTCAAAGGGTGTAAAAGCATCAGGATTTACTGTTGCCTGTGTGACATCAGAGAGCTCTGTGAGCAGTGTGTTCATGTGTGCTGCTGGGACCCTTTTCACTGCAGTATGATTGCACTCTCTGGAAGAGCTTCAGGACTGTATGGTTGTGAGAGGGGATTTGTTTGGAGGGTCTCCTGCCTGTTCCTTGCAGAAGTGGAAGCTGAGATGATGGCAAAGGTTGTCATCAGATGAAAAACACTGGCCTGAAGTTTAAGGAAGCTGAATGTTGATTTCTGGAGCTGCACCTATCTAGACTCCTCAGTTTCTAAAACTAACTGAGCAAGTTCAGACTTAAACAGTCTAGAGGTTGTCCTCTCTTTGAAAATTGGGTATGGGAACCTGAAGTAAACTTCAGCTCATCAGAAGGCTAAGTCCCTTTTTTTTAAAAACAGAAATCAGCAAGAATTGTCCTTGCGCTCCACACTTTGACATAACTGAAGAATGCAGGGAATAGCA
Source organism: Grallaria varia (assembly GCA_013396735.1). Taxonomy (NCBI): domain Eukaryota; kingdom Metazoa; phylum Chordata; class Aves; order Passeriformes; family Formicariidae; genus Grallaria; species Grallaria varia. Next base: position 18,223 of record VWZG01003349.1, on the reverse strand, counting down.
ATAAATATACTGTCAGACCCCCGTGTGGAAAATTAATGCCTAAAATAGGATTCTTTACCTTGCTCGCTGTGTGTTACACAGCTCACTGTCAGCACAATCAGGAGAGGGATGATCTGTAGCAGCAATATTGTGAAACTAAATTCACTTGTTATTTCTGAAGTGGGCAGATACTGTTGTGAAAATGAACAAAACTGGCATACTGTGCTGTAAATGAGACACAGAAGCAAGCACTCAGCTGTGAGAAAACAGAAGACCAGAGAACTGCGTGTTAATATTTTGCTCTATCTTGGGTGCTCTATCGCATTCCCATGCTGGCATTCCAGCTAGCCCTACTCATATTGGCTCATATTTGATCTTCAGCTTAGGGCTTCTGGGAGAAGCCATTAGAGACTGTTCAGTTGTAATAAAGGGATAGCTCAGTTTTAATAGCCTTGCCTGAAGCATGTTCAGCTGCCCTGTGAGGCTTATGTTGTGTGCTCCAGTTCTAAGATGATACACTTTGCCAGATGCATATTGTGACTTAATACCAGAAAGGGCACACTCAGTAAGAATGGGCCCATCAGGGCTGTTCACTGGTCAGTTTAGTGGCTGTTGCTGGTCATGGACAAGCTGTAGTTTCTCAAAGACCCATAATACGGTTACCAGGAACAACAAAACAAAAACTTTAACCAAAATGATAAAGCTGTGAAAAAATTGGTGCAACACTATGGCCTTTCATTAAAAAAAGACTAATTAACCATTTTGTTCCATTAAAGAGAAATTGAAGAAACTAAACAATACAGAGCACAGTGCTTTAGGATGTACACAGTAAAACTAGCTACCAGCTGAGTAAGCCGTAAGAATAAATGCAACAGGTAAGAGCAGAGAAAACAACTAGTCAGAGACTGAGTCAGAGGAATCAATGCTGAAGTGCTCATTCTTTCATTTGTTCAATAACTTGATCACACAAGTTAACAGAAGTATTGAACAGAGAGCTAAATACCACACCTGGCTTGTTCAGGGAGTAGAAATCTGGAAGTGACAATAACAATGAAAAGTCAGGATAATTAAGAAATAGACTAAAGAATAGAGTGATATTGAAGATGGGAGTAATTGACTGAAAGGTTAAAAGAAAAGGCAGGAAAAATTAAGATGCAGAAAACTAATTTCCACATCCTAGTTTTCCTTAGGGTTTTTTGCATTTCAGAGAAAATGTGTTACAGGTTATGGACAAGAATAACATCCCTAACTGCTGGTATTTAAATGCAACCTATGGTCCTTCACAGTCCAAATGTTATCTTTCGGCCCCGCCCTTTGGGAGATAGTGGAGGAATGTTCTCTCTGAAGAGTTGTTGGGACAATACAAGGGCAGCTGGGAGAGCATTTCAAAGATGGAAAAAGGGATTTAAAAAATGTGAAGCTGTGCTTCTCTGAGTGTATGACATGGGGCTTTGGAGGAAGGTGTTTATTTGGGAGTTTTGACAATAGTACTTTCAGAAAAGAGGCGAGGATGCTTTGATCTTTGCAAGTTCTTTTAAATTTCAATCATCTTGCATTCTCAGAATTGTGTTAGTCATAAAAATTTATTCAGGATACATGACTTTTTAGTTCTGCACTAGTCCTGCTGATAATGTCTCCTTGTATTTTCAGAAATAGGCTTGCAGGCTAATTGCTTTAAACAAATAGTTACATCACAAGGTCATGGGGTCATGGAAGAAATAGTCTTTGTAATAGTATAATGCAGAAAAGAAACACTAATTTGTGAAGACTTTATAGGATCTAATTGAGATAAAAATTTTGGGTGACAGAAGAAGTAATGTGCCTGATGCTCTTCAAAACTATTTATTTGAAAGGTTTTTGCAAAAGGAGATATGTGAACTGGTCAAAAATTGAAAATAAAGTGACTCCTTCAGTAGTGTAGGTGGTTTAGAAAGAAAAAATGTTTTTAAGAACAAAAAGAAGTTTTTAGTTAGGTAGTTCCACNTAACTAGTCATTATTTAACTAGTCAGAAAAACCATATAAATATGCAAAGGTTTTACAAAGAAATCCAATTCCCTGAAAACTAAACATGAATGCTTTTAATATTGGGGACTGAGTTTTCCTAGGTGTATGATTTTTAATGCTTGTCCTTCAAGGAAGAGTAAATGTTACCTTTGTTTACTGTGAACACAGCCAGGGGAGTAGAATTTTCTCCTTCCATCTTTGTGTCTCCGTTCCTGTCATTGTCCAGGCAAAAAGGATGCCATGGGATTGTTAGTCCTGTTCAATACTACTGTCTAATCAGGAGTTTAACTGAACATCCATAAATGTTTTTGTGTTTTCTTTCTTATACAGAGTCAATACAAATTTGTTTGTGAAGCTATTCTTCGCATTTACAAAGAAGGATTGGTTCGACCACTGGATTCCAGTTAGCACAGCAGTGAAGGATGAATTCTTTTTTCACCTAAAAAAGACTGCTCTTTAAGTAAAGCAAGGGCTCGTTTCTCAAAGCAACTAGAACCGACTGGAAGCCCATGAAAAGACAGATGAGCACATTTGAACTGTGGCACTTTAAATTTCTCAAGAAGATTGCTAAATCATGTACAGTGTTATGAAGTCATGTAGATAAATATATGACAGCAATTGTGTGTAATATGCTTTATTCACATAGACAACTGTAAACAATCATGGAAATCTTAATACATATCTTTTACTGCCTTAAAACACCCTCCACTTTGGAAGTTACAAAGTTCCTTGTGTTTCCTTTGAAATAGGAAAAACTCATAGTATTGAAATGATTCAGCTTAAGAAGGTATTTAATATATTTGTATTCTATGAAAGTTCATTGAAGGTGAATATTCGTAATTTCCTATCGGGATACTAAATATTCATGGAAATGTAGCCTTGACTACTAAAAGGCTGACAAAGAGCTTTAAAGGCTAATGCATAACTACTGTATATTGAGAGCTGGAGAAATTTAGTATTCATTTACCATAAATCTATTAGTGAGTATGCCAGCTGTTATAATATGCTGCTTAAAAATCACATCTACTGTATGTGATGTGAAAATAATGCTGCATTTAGGCATTTATGCACGTGGTACAGTCTACATCTTCTGTTGATCAATTTTACTTGTAACTTGTGACCTACTTCTTACAGTTTTAGTTATTGTACTCATTTTCTTCTGTTTCTGCTGTCCATCCCCTTTACACTTGTTTGTGACTGCTCTTTCTATACGTGGACTGAAAACATTTTAACTTAAAATTAGGTTTAGTTCTCTGTCATGTTTGTTTCCATGTGTATTTATGAGTTTTCAGATGTAAATGTGGATTAATGTTGCACACAAGTACCAGAGTTTTGACTTACTGTATATGCAAAGTAGTCTAATCCAATACTGGAAGAAAAATTACTACTGAACCCATCAATTATGTTGCTGCTATTTCAAGGTGTGAAGCTTACAAGGACACAGGTGTTGCTAGCGTTCAGATGGTGATAAAATGATGACTTGCTGCCCTCCAGCAAAAATGCTCTTATCCAGTGAAACACAACTCCCCTTTGCAAGAGTTCTGTGGATTTACTGTGTTTCTTGCTTATACAGAAATGCAGCTAAATTCACGTGAAGATTTATGTGGGAGGAGAGAATGAATTTGTATACTGATAAATAATTCACCCTAAGGTACACTGGTCTCTGTTTCATTTCAGATGGGAGAATTGGACTTTCTGAGCAATATAACCACATTTGTATGATGTTAATTTATTTTGTGTGTGCTTTTTGATTACCCTGAGATAGTTCTTAATTTTTTAATAGTGTTTAAAAATATTCTAAGAGAGTGTTTAAAACTCTGTTATTTAAAAGATCAGTCCTAAGTAAGGAAAAATTTTTATGGGGCATATTAGCCAGATGTTTATATATGTATAAAAGAGAAAATGAGATAATTTTCTTTTTAGAGATATATATATGCACACACATATTCAGATTTATTTGTGAATTATGGTTTGTATTATGGATGTTATCATTTATATCTAGAGTTTCATTATAGAAACTATCACAACTGTACAGTACACATCTCTTATGTTACCAAAGGTTATGGTTTTTTTCCCCGGGAGATGACTAAAAGGTGAGTGTAGGATGTTCTAAATTGCTGACTCTTCTCTTCTGTAGGCTTTCTCCAAGATTAAATTATTAGTTGTAGCTAAAGAATGTACCTGGTTACTATTTGTTGATCAAAAGTTTTAATTGCAACACGCAGGGTAATCAACAACATGGAAACCTTCTTGGCTTTGTTAGGTTGATGGCAGAATAAGTTTGTGCTCATTCTTATGTACTACATTCCAAATTTCTCTTTGACTGAAGTTTTTGTAATATTTTGGAACATTGTCTCTTGCTTGATTTTGCAGATTGAAAAGCAAAAGACCGTACCCTAGTTCACTCTTATCTTGCTAAACTGCCTCACATCACTCAATCTGTGAGTGCAAATGTAAAATTATACTGGGCATGCATATATGGCTTGGGAAGCTTATTTGAAAAATGAGTGTGTAAAAGCATTGCACAAGTGCAGGCTGCTTGCTGCTGTTAGAATATTGAGCTGTGAGAAAACCTAGTGGCTCTATCCCATGAAAGGAGTAGTGGTCAGTAAAGAAAGTGTGTCTCCTAGATGGTTAACAAAAGCCTCGGTTTTGTTGTTATGTGTATGCCTGTCTGTTAAAACACTTCTTTTTTTTTTTTTTTGATTTTTNTTTTTTTTGGATTTTTTATTTAAGTTTTGTTATGCCCATGTCTCAGAGTCATCCCTTGCAGTTGACATGACTTCCATTTAATAGTTTGTCAAGAAGTGAAAAATGCAAGAAAATAAATTGTAAAAAAAATTTTTATAGCATCTTGTGACATCCTTTTCTTTCATAAAAGTACTTGCGGTATATTTGTGTTCAAGGTTATTGTTGTATTCCTATTGCTATTTATGTTTCTTCATGTTGAATATGTACTTACCAAAGCACTGTAAATTTATTCCTTATTTAATTCCATTCTCAAGATGCGTGGTATGGGCTTGATTATGTGTGCATTCAAATGATGATGGTCATATTGTGACAACAAATGCTGCTCTTGTTGGGTTTGGTAATACCATTGGTGAGTTCTTACTTGGATTTTAATAACTTGTTTGAAATTGCTAGCCACGGAGAGACTACTCAAAGCTATTAAAATAGTAATCTTTATATGATTTTTTTTTTTTGTAAAACCTTAGAGAAAATATGAATTACACAAATATCTTGTACATTGTGTCCATCTTTATTTCAGTCTTACTGGGTTTTGGACATGTTCCTGTAGGGTCCATAGGGGAGAGTGAAGGGATTTTGTCTTCCCTCTGTAGTGTGTGATGACTTTGCACTGAATGTAGTATGCCTTAGATCTGATCTTGCAGTGAAAGCATAATTATGAAAACATCTTAATGCCAGCTTTTGTTTCCACAAGAATTAAGACATTAAAAAGACATCGATTTGATTGGTCATTCTGGGGGTTTTTGATGAGAGTTAAAACTCCTAACACAAAGTTTTTAACTATCAAGCAATTGACAAATGGCAGAAAATGCTGTGAAGTCAAGATTCTATATAACCTTCATAAACAGTTTAACCTTGATTTTGCCTGTGCTGGCATGATCATGACAGTAAGTATTCAAAATGTCTAGTGTGGTGGTGCATGATGAGGGGGCAATAAACCTTTGAGGTTTTCATCACTGTGAAATATGCTAACATTTATTCTACAGAATTAAACTAATTTTAACTATGTGGCTTTATATCTGAAACAGAAGGAACTAAACGGCCTATTCAGAGTGTCTTCAGAAATCTCACAGAGGGACAGATTTTTGCCATGCATTGAAAATAAAAAAAACAGTGCCCTAAACCACAAATGCCTTTTGTGTAACCAGATGAATGAAATATTAATCATTAAAATACAACCAAACCTTGAATAGTTGTGGTGTTTTGCAGAAAAAAAATTAAAAAGTTATTTTGTAATCCAGGGGTTTGTTTTCAGTAATCCCGTCTTTAAGTGTTGATACGACATTATATGCAGTCAAAATGTACCTAAGAATTCAGCAATAACTCTTCTTATACATTCGGGTTTTTTAACAGTTGGTTTTCCTTTTTCCCTCCTTTTTTGTACTATGCAGTACTTGGTTAAATATATATGTATTTCAAAAAAACTGTTCTGGACTCTCTAATGAACTGTGCATTGGCT
>VWZG01003349.1:0-11853 GCA_013396735.1 Grallaria varia | reverse complement strand
CTGATAATGGCTTTATTTTTATATACTGAAATGTAGCATTTAAGTGCAAGTTTATTTTATTCCTTTGCATAAGGCCTTTCCAGAGAGAACATGTGCTAGGAAATGTTTGTATTTCAATTAGTAACCTGGTATCATTCTACTTGGTTAGAAGCATTTATTAATTGAAGCTATATAGAAGATAAAGTTGTGTCATGAAATACTTTGTTCAAAGGCAGTTGAAAGCCAAATGAATAATTAATTCATTATGTAAAACATAATGTTTTGATTAAATGGATTCTCTTGCATTTAAGTTGTGACACTGATAGTGTTAAGCCATCTCAGATGACTGTTTTAACAATAGTATTACATTAACATTACATCTAATGCAGTATGATTTAGTTATAGTGTACTTTAACATATTTAATGTTCCAGCTGTTCAGTAGCTGTACAAGCTTCACACAGTAGTATCCAAAATCAGTGGAACTTCTCATCCTAAAATTCAAAGTTTCTCTGAATGAAAAGGAAGAAAAAGCGCATAATATCGATAGATTTATCCATTTTTCAGCTCAGACTAACCCTGTGACAGTAGTGCTCTTACCACTCAGAAAGAGCAAATGTTGAGGATCAATAAGATTACGGAAAAAACAAATTTTATGGAGTGTTTACAGTGTTTAGTTTTGTCTCTGGTTAAGAGACCAGTAACTATTGTAATCTTTTTTTTTGTTTTTTTTCTTTTTTAAGACAAATTCATCTCAAGAGATGGCTGTGGGAATGCATAGTAGAATGTGGGTTTATTGACTCTCCTAATTTGCTTGCACCCTACTTGGATAGGAGTCTCAGACTGTGTGTTATTGTAGGCTTAGCTGCAGGTTTTGTATCTTTAATTACATTTGTATTTAAAATGCTAAAACATTGATTTTAAATAGGCATTAATGAAATGCTTTGGTTTACTGTTACCTCTTCAACTTCTGTTTACTTGACTTTCATGGTTTTGTTTCTTGAAATGTCATTGTTTCACCTTATAAAAACACTTTGAGGTTTCCCAGAACTGTAAAACTGGCAAAGTGATGTTACTGTTGCTTAAGAGGATGTCCCGTACACCTGACGAAAGTGCAATGTGGTATTCAGACCAGCCTGAATTAAGCTCCTTTCTGAGGAATTTAAACAGTGCTGCTAACAGTGATAAAAATCATAAAGATATATGAACAAGCATGCAGAAATGTTTTGTCCAGGGCAGACAAGACTTGAGTTTTATTGAAAAATAAAAACAAAAAAAATTATGAAGGTGGAAATGTTTTTATAAGGTAGGAGTTGGAAATACATTATTTTTTCATTTTACAGAACACTTCTGTGGTTTAAATACGTCAATTCTCTTGGAGCAATTTCTTTAGTAAAGAGCCCTACTGTTGATGGGATTTAATTTTTGTCAAACTGACCTAGCAAATAATTTAAGAGAAACATTTTCCTCATTTACTGGTTTTTGGTTTTAAGCAACATAAAAAAAAAACCAAAAAACCCACAACCAACCAACCAAACAAAAACCACCAAAAAAACCACAAACCACCACCCCCCCCAGCAAAAATAAAAAACAACTAACCCTGAAATCTTTTCCCCTTAAAAATTGTTTTGGCTGCTTTCATTTGATGTCTTTTTCTGAGATACAAATGAAACTTGAATGTGGCTGTGTAACTAGCAAGGTTGCCCCACATACTAGAAGGAAACAGATGCTTTGCTAGAGTTATTAAATCCCTTACCTGACATCAGTTACCAGCTGAATCGAGCATAGCATCATATTTCTAACAGCCTTTTGCAGAATAAACACTCTAAATAGGAGGTCCTTAGAGCTTGCTCTCCCAAACATCAGAAAGTCATCTTGCACTAAGATAGAATTTATGCTTAAAAAAAAAATTATCTTCAAGTAAGGAATGACTGTTTTTACCAAATTCTATACAAAACATACCTTTTACAAAATAATTATTAAAAAAAAAAAAAAACAACAAAACAATAAAAAAGGCTACCTGCTAGAAAAATCTTCTTTACTGTGGGTGCATCTTAAGTAGCCATAAAGCAAACTAGTTCTCAGCCAGTGTGCAGTATGGCCACTAAAGCACAGAAAGTGCATCGTCAGTCTGACTGCCCGTTTAATTTCTCAGTGTTCTTGCAAAGGGTTATTTGCAATCCTGAGTTGGGAGGAAAGAAAAAGGGCTGCTTTCCTTAGGGAAGAGACTGGAGCCTGCTCGGTAAATCCCCAGTCTATATTGACCTTAGTGGGGTTGTGTGTATTCTCTAACCTGTGCGGTCTAGTTTAAAGTAAGATCAGGTGTCTCTGTATGAGTTTGCAAGAATATTGAGGCCCTCCATTCTAGAAGCAAGCTCAGATGAGCAGTGTTAATTGCTGTGGGCTTCATTTGCTTCAGTTAAGCAGCAAGTTAATGTGGTAGCAGTTGAGATACTCTTGATCTTCATTGCCCTTCTAATTTAGACCTTTGCATACATGAATGAAAACTTGCTTTTTAATGGGAATTAAATTACTGTCTGTAGAAATTAGGTGGGGAATTATTATATGTACTGAAATGTGAATCTATTTCTAATGCAGATTTTGCAAAATAAATGACAGGTATCAATGCTTATATTCCACTGACCTGTGCAGTGAGCATTAAACATAATTTATTTAGGTTTTCACACTTCATTGTGTAGCTTTAACAGAGAGATACAGATAAATAATGGGGACAGTCCTATAAAGGCTTTGAAAATCTGCCAGCTGTTCATTCTAACAAATGATGTACTGGTCAAAACTGACCTTGATTACAACTGATACAGAAATGTGCTTAATAGTATGGAATAAATTATGTAACAGTTGGGAAAGCCAAAGTTGTTTGGGATTTTTTGCAAGTTTTGTGAAAGATTTCACTATTCTAGTCACTAAGTTTGTATTTTCAAGTATGTTCAGTTAGTGTTTTTGTGGGAGATGTAGAAAAATCTTGGAAGATAATATCCATTCAGGAACTCTGGTTGAGGAGTTTTTTGTTGGTTTTCTTTTTTCCTGTAGCACTCTATAGTTTCTTCTGAGATCTTAAGTGCCAGTGCATTAACGGAATAAAGAATGTATGTGGAAGGTAAGGAAAGAGATTATTTTGTATCCCCTGCTGTACTTTTCTTTTAAATAATTTGAAATGTAAATTGATGTTGATATTACAAAGTTTAATTTATTGTTTGAAAGTGTAGAGACATCTTGAAATGAATGTATAATTTTTCTTTTTTATTTTTATAGTAATAAACTGTTGGTTAATGTTTTCAGTAGAGCTTTCTTGGGTTTTGGAACTGTTTTGAACAAAATTATAGCCACCATTTTATGCATATTGGTTATATGGCTAATGGTAAAATAAAGCATTTTTGGCTATGTGGTTTTACTGTGGCTTACTCAAGAGGAAATTTAAAAGTTACTGACCTTTTTAATTGGAAAGAAATCATCTAAGAAATCACACGTGGATGCATCTTGGATTTTATCTAAACAAATGAGCATGTATGGAAAGTGTCTGCTCTGTACAGATGCAGTGTGTAACTTTTTCATAAATAGCTTACCAGAGTGTAGAAAGTGAATCAAGCAAGTCGCAAATTCTTAGGAATATTTCCCTTGCAACAAGTTTTATGAAAGAGGATGAGGATTTTCTTGATTAACTACTGGACTAAACCTTTGCACTGTTGTGTACATAAGGCCAATAATCAATTGTTTGAGTGCAGATTTTCTTTTTTGCAGCTATGAATAAAACCTGCAGACTGTCCGTCCTTTTGGGATTTCATGTTTCTTCACGGTACTCCCCAGGCATGCCTGAGGACTCATATCTTCTACACCGTCTGCTGCCCTATCGTGGTTGTCAGGTTTTCACAACAAATCAGAGCCCAGTGATGCTGTTCTTGAATTCTCTCTGTTTACATGCCTATTAAAATGCAAGTTTATAAGTTTCAAAATAGAAAACACATTGAGTCCAACACTACCAAATGGATAGATTATTGACCTTAAAATATGTTTGGGATTTGGTTAAGAACTGGGATGGTTGTTAGCAAACACTTTTTGCTGTTTACAAGGTGTGGTTTTGCCTACTGATTAGTCTTTTTAAACTTGAGGCCAATGACTTTATGATAAAGTTATTAATTCAAGGAAATCTTGATGAAAGAAAGTAAAAGGCCAAAACCAACTGTCTGGGCAGCTCAGACATAGCATATGCATGCAGGGTGGAATCTCCTATAGGTGCACAGAAAGCTACCAAGATGAAGGTTTTTGCTGCAAATCCATACAGAACAGCTTATGGAAAAATGTACAGTATCTTGAAGGCAGGATAGGGTGCAGAAGAGCTTTTTGGAGGAGATAAGACAGAAGTAAACTCTGAGCTTGTGGTTGTATCATCAAGTCTTGCACAGCTGATTACTAGTGGGGAGGAGAGGGCTTTAACTTGCCCAGTGTTATGGGTGATTTTGGACATAATGCAAAAGCACCAAGGTGTTCCATTCCTTTGTCAAAGGCAATGCTGTAAAATCCTTGTGGTACTGGCAACTTCACAGAGGAATGAGGTGCTCCAGGAGTATGAAAGAAGTGCCTTTACATAATTCATAATACTGATGAGCAGTCAGCATCGAGAAAACCTTACTTTTAACAGTTTTGCTTGAATTTGTAACAATCTGGAATATGAATGTCAAACTGCCATTTCCCAGTTATATGTATTATTTCCATGTATAGCTTTTTCATTCTGTAGTTCTGTGATATAAGCGTTTACAAGCAGTGACTCAATTTAGCTTATCTTCCTTATATTACTTAAAATATTTTAACTAATATAATAAAATTATCAAATAACTGATTTCATCTTGATTTGGGATAAAATTACTTTTTTTTCTTAGTCCTAGTATAATATAATTGAACTGGTTTTCATGTACTAAAAAAATATGCAAGGTTGGAATGTGCAAAAGCAAATCTGCTAAGAAAACTTGTTTCTTCATTTGAATGGCAAAATTCGAATTTCACAGTTCATTAAAAGAGCCCTGTGAAAATAACTGAAAGGTGTTTGGGGAGGCTGGGATCACTGCTGCTGATCTCTGGGTTCAAAGCCAGTTCAGATACCTTGGTCCATCTCCAGGATGAGGGACATCAGTATTTCACTAGGACATGCTAAAAGGTCAAAGTCCTCTGTACAATCTTGTGTGTTATTCTGACTCTGCTACTGAGGGGCTCGAACACCTGCAACACACTGTATTTTAAAACAGAAGTATTCTGATTTACTTTTCCTGTTACATTGAGTTTAGCGCCCACCCACAACAGATGCAACATTATTGGTAACAAGAGCCTTTTAGTTCTTCCATGCATCAACTACAATTTAAAAAATAAATTATTTGACACAGACAGGAAAAGACTTCCTCAGCACTAGACCTGTCTCAGGCTCGGGAGTTAGTTGCTCAAGGGCAGTCAGGTTGCACTGGTGCAAATGGTAGTGTGAACTGGGGTGTCAGCTGATAATAACATGATGAAAGGCTGTGTGAAAAACCCACCTGTGTACTTGGATGTAGCTTACAGAGTAGTGTGGAAATAGCAATAGTGATTGCTAATGGGTTTGGTCCTGCTTAAGCGTAACTTTGGCTTGGCAGAGGCTTCTGTGTCAGTACAAATGCCCTGAGCTTTTAGACGTGATAAATTCTCATTTAAATACTGAAAGTTGCTCCTTTCAAAGTGATTTGTCCTTTTTCAGTACACGAGTCCTCAGCTCTGATCTGGATAACTGTGTTCATGCACATTCATACAAATGTCATGTAAATATCGTGTAGCTCTTGAGCTTTGCATTCATTTTTATATATTCCAAGTTGACATAAGTTCACTGGTTTCAGATGGGGCCAACTTGCTTAGTTATAATACTTAGTTTAAAAGGATGTGGTGACTCAAGCCTTCTGGTTACCTGCCAAAAGGTGAAATGCCTTTTGCCTGTGAAGATACTTGTTGCTGTATCCAGACTGGCTGCAAGTGTAATGTTTTGTTCAGAAGAGTCAGGGCTGTATTATTTTCATCTGTGCTGCCAGGGTTTGGTTTTGGTTTTTAGTTTAAGAAACACTACTACAAGAAAATCCACTCACTTTGCTGTAAGTGTTCTTCAGAAATCTTATTGATTGGAATAAAAGATGTCATTTTGACCTCGGTGAGAATGGGCCGCAGTAAATGTACTGTGATATTACACCTCTGCTACTTTAGTAACTGCCTGCTGTATCAAATGAGATGTCAGGCCATGGGCAAAGTGTCACAAGTTGTCTCAGGGACCGAGCTGGGAATATTCCACCTCTGCAGGAACTCATACAGTGAATAATTTCCCTACTTTTGCAAGTAACTGAGAAGAAGTAGAATTTCCAGCTCAAGGAAAGTTAAGACTGGACAGAGCATAGATGCTATGCAGAAAACCTACAGAACCAAAGCGTTGTTAGTCCTGCAGAAGCCGGGAGGGTAACCATTACAAGGAGCTTCTTCTTATTCCTTCTCCCTATTCCTCTTGGATTTTCACTAAGGAAAACAGGCAAATCATCTACAGTCCCTGTGACAGGAGAGTGCCACAGTCAGACTGAGTTCCCTTGGAAGTAGGAAGGTTTCTTCATTCTTACAAAGTCATCTGTTCTTTCATGGCCTGATGCAGGTCATGATGTCATTTTCCTGTTTGACCTCTGTTACTCAACTTCACCCTCTACAGCTACTGCTCTGAACTGGCCTGGTTGTAAAACTCCTCAGTTGTGGAACTAAGAAATCCCATCTTGGCAACTGCTCTTACAGGAGTCTTTAAGATTTGTTTAAATGACATTACCTTCAAATATTGCCTCCTTATCAGGTGGAAAGAAAGGGGGTGTATACAGAGAGATGTAGATGTGTATGTGTTTGTGTGTATAGACAGATAAAACAAAACATAATGGTGAATAGCAAAAGTAACTCCAAAAAGGGCAGAAAAGATAAATTCAGATTGACATCTCAACCATTAACAGTATTAAAGGGGTGACTCTAAAATGGAGGTAGCAATACAAGTAATATAAATAATGTATAAATAAGTGCTTTTTCTAGTGTGCTACATTCATCTTTGTACTAAAGTAAAAACTTGATTCAGACCACTGAAAAATTCTGTATAATCTTGATTTTATTATTTATATGCATAGAAATTTGCTTTTGTAGATTCCTGTAACACATGCATAATTTACTTCTTCTATTAACACTGCTTGCTCTATTGCCATCTGTATAAACTGTTTACTTTTTTGTCATTACAAGGTACTGTAGTTTGAGGACTTTTTTTAAGGGTAATGACTTAGAAAAGTGATTTCCTGGTATTTAAGGGAGTTTAGATGGCAGAGGATAGGGAAATAGGGAAAATAAAATACTTAATGCAGAAATTAATGCATTCAGTATATATTTAAGGAGGTTTATGTACATATCATGCCTTTTGCCCTAATCAAACCAATTATTATTCATTTGTAATTTGATCAGGGTATGTCATGCTGATCAATTAACTATCAAACACAAGCCCACTTCCAATGGGCTTTCAGGTTAGCCCAGAGGCATGACAAAACAGTTCATACACGCACAATCCACTAAGTAATGGTATATAAGGAAACAGGTGTGACATTCTCCTTCCAGTCAGGTTAAGTATGGAAAAAAAGAAATTGTACTTTTCTTTAATAATCGCTCAATAACAGAAATGCAGCCACAAATAGTTTCAGCAGTTATTTGAAGAGCAGAATTTGAGCCATGTGAACTGATGGAGTTAGCAAAGCATCCAAGTGCAAAGGGAATGATATTGCATGGAGCCTGGATTATCCAAGTGTAGTAAGTAAGAAAGCTGAAAGTCATAGAAACTGGAAGTACAGCAGTGGCAATGTGCCTTGAGAGGAAGCCCACACTGGAGAGCCATTTCTGCAAAGAGAATTGAAACCCTGGGCAAAAACTCGTTCTCACTGTGTTCTTATTGCTTCTGAGAAATTGTACCTTAATAAAATTGTGCTAATTGTTTAAGAAGTTCATATTCATACATATCCTGGTAGCTTTCTTGCATTCCCTCTTGGGGACTGTGGGGGAAGTAGCAATAGTTGAAATTTGTCAGAAGAGAGTACATTTTTGTATATCTCCCCATGGACAAGGTACTGTGAGTATCTTGTTGCCAAGCAAAGTTTGTTTTACAGTAGTGTGAGATGCAGCTATTTATATCCTTCTCCAAATGGGTACCGTTAGGTGCAGAGACTCACAGCTACTGAGCAAAACTGTTAGATGAGGGAAGTGAACTTTTGGTCCAAGTTGTGGTTCTCTGCCCATGCCAGGGCTGTTGCCGGAATTCCCAAGCAGATTTACATGGGTTCCATGGGATGCCCTACCTGTTGAAAAATATTCTGTGGAGTATTGTACTGGAGGAGTTTCATACTAAAAATGATTGCATTACCAGCTGTCGCTGGTGGCAAAGAAGCAATAGGTTTGGGTGGCTGCACCAGGACTAAGCAGTTTACAAGATGGTGAAACATTTTCTTCTCCGAGGATGGGTGTTTCCCCACCCTTCTCGAGTGTGGCCAACTCAGCTTCCTCTCAAAGAGAAGGATTCATTTCAGCTGCACTCTGCTCCCTCTCTGGCAATGACTGTCCCTTCCTTATCCTAGTTTGCTCTCCTCCACCACTCACAACACATGTGCCTCCCCTGCACATGCAGCATACAGTGCTAAATTCTGGTCATGCTGAGTGGGTAGAAGTGGGTGAGTTGCTGTGTTGCTGGAACAGATGGCGTCTGCAATGCAGCCACCAGTTACGTGCGTGTGTTATAGGAGGCTGCTAAAGGAAAAGGGGAAAATTTACAGGTTTTGTTAAAAAGGTTGGTTATTTTTCTCTTATTTATTGGGATTGGAACAATTAGAAAGCTGAGGTTGTTTTGTGGGGTTTATTCAGTGGCCAGAGGTTGTTATTTTCTTGGTTTATTTTAATGGTGTGCATTACCTAGTGCATGGAGCAAAGGTAACCAGATGAGGATGGGTAAAAGGAGAGGAATTCAACCAATGAATTTTTGTGTATTGACAACTTGTAAGTACCCAAATTTCTGGACCACAGTCCTCAACCTCCAGGTGTTCCCATCTTCTGCTGTTATGTCCCCATCCTTAATTTTGAGCAAGACTCCTATTCAGGTCACCTGCCACTCACACTTTGACTGCCCAGCTTGGTCCCCACAGTGTGCAAGCTGTACCCTTTCCCCCTTTCCCTCGCAGTGAAAAGCCTGCAGCCACCCACCAGGTTTCTTCTCCTGTGGATCCCCAAAGTCTCTTAGTCTGCTGCCTCTCAGCAGAAATAGGCCTCAGGCAGCTGCAGTACTGAGAGGATCCAGCCCCTGGAAGAGCAATCACCTGGTCCCTGCTTCAGGGACTGACATGCTCTGCCCCATCCTTGGAGTTTTTTATTTAGCTATAATTAATATCTTGGTAAAAATGTTTGGGCTTCCCCCTACACTGTGTTTCAGTTGTGGTGGATATAGGCTTTTAGCTGAAGAGATTTTAATCTACATGGAATCATAGAATGGCTTGGGTTGGAAGGGGCCTTAATGATCATTTGGTTCCAACCCTCAAGCCATGGGGGATGATCTGGCAAAACTTGGATGAGTAGTTAGAGCATTTGTGCCCAGCAGCTCACATACAAATATTTTTTGTGGTTTTGTTTTTTGGGTTTCTTTAGGTATGAAGCAAACTGCAGATGTCCCTTGAAGACCTGTGGTGCGGACAGTAGGCCATGAATTCTCCTGTTCATTTGTGCAGCAAAGAAGTCTGACTTCTTGGGAATTGCAGCAAAAGCTTTATTGCCTTCTCAGTAACATTGTACTGTGAGCTCCTGTTTTATAAAATTAGAAGTTAATTCACGTATGTTGTATGGTTTGCAGCTCAATTTTTCATGCTGAGTTGTGTGAAGTATTTATGGTTTAATAGATTAGTTCTCTGCCTGCACCTCCCCACACTGTGCTCGCTGCGTGTGGATGGAGGCTGACAACTCTGCCTTTATAAAAGCTTTCCTTGCTCAACCCCATGACTAATGCACATAATTATTTTTAAAACAGCTTTGGATACCACTGCAGTACACTTTCATGTGCACACAAAACGTGTATTTGCGTTCATTTGGCATTTGCGAAGCCCAGGGTTGCGTGTAAACCTTACCCTCACTGTGATGTTTAAAGAAATACTTTGTAGGCCAGTGTCATAGTGGGGAGCCAGCTCAGATGGCCAGACTACAAAGCCGTGAGTGCAAAAGTATATAAATAAAGATAAACACTTTAAGAGATCTCATTTCATGGCACATTATTAAACTTCTGTATTACCAGAGTCCCCCGAGGTTGCTCCGTTTCACTCAGTGACCAATTATTTCTCCTTTACAGAAGTAGCTGGATGTGGAAAAAAAAACCCCAAACAAACACATCAAAACAAAAACAATGAGGAGGGGGATCACAAAATAAAACAAAGAAGCCTCAAGCCTCTCTCAGATTTTTTATATTTGTGTGACAACGGGTTAAAAACTTTATTGATTTGATGTGATCTTTTTTAATGAGTTAGTGATGGTGGTTGCTTGTAACTTGCTTGCGTACTGCATGTTCACATATAATTAGATAATTTGTTCCAGTGCTTTTCTAGGAATGGCAATTGAAGACATTTGCTCCATTATCATTGGACATTTCAGTAATTTTTTGAAGCTAACCATCTTGCTCTTCTCTTTTCCCATTATCCAGTGTCATTCTTTCTCCAAGTGCTCAAAAAAAATAAAATAATTATGATTGTTCTGAAAAATTCCCCCATAGGCTGAGGAGCACTCCGGGTGCATTTCCTCAGTCTAAACAGTTAAACAAGCTCTCAGGTGTTTTCTGCCTTACCAGAGCACTCTACAGCCTGCTCTTTCTTGGTACGATCTTTTACTCTCTCCCTGGGTGTTTTGCTTCTGCCTATCCAGCCTTGTCTGGGTCCTTTCCAGTGAAATCCTGCGGAGCAGCATGAATTGCTGCAAACCCCAGGGCTGGCCGCTGCCTTCCCACTGAGAAGTGATCCTTATTGTCTTGCTAATGTAATAATTTACATATTTTCTTGATAATATTGCTGTTCTCTGGGCCTGTTCTGTGTCTGGCCTTTGATTTTACCCTTATGAATTCATGCTCTTCTGTTATGCCTCTCCTGAATAACTTACCCTATGTCCTATTTTTCTTATTCTTCTCAAGTTTCAGGCTGTTTCATAGCTCCTAGCAGAGCCAAGTTGCTCTCCTGCTATGCATCCTCCGCACTGGCAGTGTGTGTGTGCTTTTAATACTGTTTCTTCAGAGAGCTACCCATCCTCCAAAACTCCCTCTTCCCTTTAACTTTGCAGAAAATCATTGGCATCATTTCTTGCCTGTTGCATAGCTTTGAATTGGGAAAGGAAAAGGCCACCAAAGTCTTCAGCTAATGGTTTTAAAAAAACTTTAAAAAATAAAAAGAAGAAAAGAAATTAAAACTACATAACTAGTGCTGCTTGCTAGATAACCTATAGCAGAATTCTCATGTCCTATACTGCTTCTTTAAGTTTCATTACTAAGTAGAGACTTCTAAGTTTATCCTGTGCCCTGTTGGAATAAAAACAGAATGTATATTTTAAAAAAATACTCTCACTGACACACCAAACTAATTATTTTAATCTGCTGGCCCCTCCTAAACATCTATAAACTTATTTCATAATAGTTCAGTCACGTGTCACCTATTGAGCTTTTG
This sequence comes from Grallaria varia, assembly GCA_013396735.1. Classification (NCBI taxonomy): domain Eukaryota; kingdom Metazoa; phylum Chordata; class Aves; order Passeriformes; family Formicariidae; genus Grallaria; species Grallaria varia. The sequence goes on along the minus strand of VWZG01003349.1, from coordinate 120 downwards.
GTGTTCTAATTGTTTTGCAGTCAAATATGTCAGTTCCTTTACAACTGGTCTATTTATTTTTTAAAGGAAAGTTTTCCTCAGAGTGTTTTTATCTTTAAAATTCATCATCATCATCATGGC
>VWZG01003348.1:178228-202933 GCA_013396735.1 Grallaria varia | reverse complement strand
AATTGAAGAATCAAGCCCTAAATGTATATAACTTGCCAAAATTTGCTGGAAATATATTTCAAAGGTTCATGTCAGCATTGTTTTAAAACTGTTTCTGGTTTATCTGTAGTAAAATGGATTTCTAGATTTTTGCGAATTGGAGACTCTGCTTTTTTTAGATTCAACTGTGGCTTGGTTCAAACACCATAGATATTGTATGTTTGAGTTCAGGTTTGGCTTTCTAAGACCTAGGTTATTAAGAGGCCTTAAATAGTACTTTTCAAAGTCATGGGATGTGCTATGTTGAAATTACATACATAAGTGTTTCCACTCAGAACAGAAGTTTACTTTCATAAAGAATTTCCAGGTAGTTCTCCACTTGGATACACACCACCCCATGGCCCCAGAGCACATCAATTAGATTATTCTGAGGTGAAATGAAGCTGGCCATCAACTGAAACAACACTGAGGCACTTCTGGAATTAACTCTAATCACCAGTGCTTTACAAATCCACTCCCATGAATTTACAAATTTACAAATTCCCTACTTGCTAATGTAGTGTTGCATCCTAACTGGGCAAAATGATGGTAAGGTAGGCTAAGTCCTAGTTGTATGCTGAAATGCCATTTTATATTAAGAAGGTATGAAGTACTTTAATAGGTATTGTTAGATAACTTCAGTGTTTTAGTAAGAATATGTAACCTTTTCATGTTAAAATTGATATAGGAAAATTAGGGCCTGTCACCTAATCTCATTTTATGCTAATATTTTCTTGTCTTCCTTTTTCTTCTCATTTATGGAAAATTTGCAATAATAGCAGAATGACATCTAATTTGGTTTTCTCAGTTTTCACAAACGGGAAACATAGTTTCTTGCTCTTACAAGCTAGTAAATATAACTAAAATTCCTATATAAAAGAAAATACTCTTAAGAAAAACTAGCTTTTTGATATTGTTTCTCTGTATTTTCAGTGATTCAGATTAAGCTGTGTACACAATTGTGTTATGCCATTTTTACAACACTGTTTTAGGTCTGTATGCACTTGTCAGATCCTCTAAGATGGTATAAACCACCTTCAGGCAGTATTAAGTAACTTAAGTACAAAAGCCATTACAGTCATTGCCTCACAATAAGTATATTCTCTTAAGCTCCCACCAGCATTGCAGCTCTTGTGATACGTAAATTAAAGCTGACTCTATATATTTTGTTTGTGAAAACACTAAAGAAAGGTGGTAAAATAATGCTTCTGGTAATTCTCTTTGGACTATATAAAGAGACGTTTAATGTCAGGAAGTGTTCTGTAGACCTCAATATGCATTTATTTAAGTGTATTCCAAAGAGTATAAATATGCAAAGAAAAAAGATTATTTGTTTATGATGATATGAAACAAGTATGCCAAGTAGCCTGTGACATATAATGCCTGTGGTTACATGTTATTAAAGATTATTTGAAATTGTAGGTAGTACAGATTTGGTCTGCTTAGTACCCAAAATTACGAACTGAAATGACCATCTCCTCCCTGATTCTCATGCAGATGGAAGAAGTTTTAAGAAGTTTCAAGAATGAGAAACAAAACTATTCTTGGTAAGTAGACTGCTTGAAATTACTTACTTTTTTTCTTTTTTTTTTCCTAAAAATGACTGCAATTTAGGAAGATTTTTGTTTTAAAGAACATTTTTTTTACTATGTTTTACTATTTGTGTAGTTTGAAATATTAACTACTTACTGCTTTTTGGCCATAGAGTAGATTCCAAAGGAAACCATGTACATTGGTTGTTTAAAACTAGAGACAAGAGCAAATGAAGCTAGGATATTAAAATGTCCATTAGTGAAACAAAAATGCATACATACACTAGAATTATGCTGGGTTTTAAATGCAGTTTCTTTAACTATTATTTCCATAGAACAGGCCCCTTTATGCACAGTAGGGAGTAATGCAGAAGAACAGATATTAAGCAGGTGATGCTATATTCATTCCCTCACTCCCAGCAGTTGTGTTCTTCTCAGGACAGCAGGATAATTTTTTTTTTTTTTTCACAAAAATATAGAGGTAGCAATGTCATCCTTAAAAAGCCTAGTGAAAGCTTAGTCTCAGTCTGGCTAAATGTGATATCAAGAATTAGCATATTCAGTGGTATTTTGACCTCGAGGGGATGGTTAGTATTTTCTATACTAGCTTCATAACTGAGATTGTATCCTTTTGCTAAAGACAATCTATAATGCCAGAATAACTTCTGTAAAAGAAGGACTAACTTGTCTCCCACATGGTAAGAAAACGGGCTCTTTGAAAAATCTTCTCAGTTTTGAAGCATTGCATTCCCTTTAACTGGAACATTTGTACATACTGCTAGTACTACAGAGATTTTAAAAATTCCAACCAATAAAAGACTAAATTTTGTCACTATTTACAGCTTCAGATAGTCACTGTTGGGAATAAAAATTATAACCAGAACTGCATGTGTCTTTCTGCTGCATTAGTGACTGAGTCACAGAGTGTCTCCCACACTCTATGTGACAATTTAATTTAAGGAGGTGATAAAATGTATTCTGTTTTCTTTAGTGGATTCTCTAAAACTACTGACTTTGGAGCCTTTTTTCAAAACATTTTTGACAATTATATAAGACCTGTACAATTTTATATTGTAATTTTGAAAGATCAACCACTCAATTCTTTAATTGTTGTTAACGGTAATTCTGGTAGGGTGGTCTAGCTAAGGATTATCTATTAAAAATATCAACTCTAATTCCTTTGAAATCTACCTTTTTCTGATGGAAGTTAAATATAAAAAAAAAATTGCTATTATCAGCCAAGATCTTTATTAATATTGTGTACCTCTGATGGTGAAATCTTTTTGCAATTGAACACTTGAGTTAATCTTTGGTAATAGTTCCTCATTCTGCTACCACATTCTGCCACTACCCAATCTACTAGGATAGTTGGCCATGCTACACTCAAAATCTTGCTTTGGACAAAAAGGAAGTATACCTATATAAAGGAAAGAATTTATTGTTAATTTATTTGTAATCTCAAGAGTCTAATCTAAGAATCCTATTGAAAAAGAAAGCAAAGAAAAAATCTGAACACTTTTATATTGAATAAATCTCAGTAATATTGTTTAAATTTTTATACATTTCTATACACTTCCTGGTTTTTTCCCCTTTTTCTTATGTTGTGCAAACGGTTTTAATGTAGAATACTGTATTATTCCTGACAAAGGTAAACTTGGCTTTTGTATATTTAGTGCCTGCTTAGCTGATTAGATGGTGGGTTCTAGGGTTTCCTGTGTGGTCAGGGTACTTACCCTGTTTCTGTGGTGGAGAGCCATTTTGGACACTTGACCCAGATTACATCCACACTTTTATTTTGAGGGGACCATAACTGGGGACGAGCTTCTATCCATTTATAGCTTTTAAGTGACTCAGGGAACTTGGTGCCTCTAAGTCTGCACAGAAATGTAGTGTTGGGACAATTTATACTTTTTCTCATGCTAACAATCCCCAGCTTCCCAGACACTGGTTTGCTAAATGCAGTATCACTCCATTTTCCTGAAAAAACAATACAAACAATTCCTTGCTCTTTCTCTGCTGGCAAACTGTTAGCATTGGTATGCACACAAAGTTTGACCTTCCTCTTGCAACCTCTCTATTCTGTTACTGTGTACTAGGTGGCCAGTAGACCCACATCCCTGTTTTGTTATGTTGGGCTATATCAAGTGGTCGACTAGGACAAACTTGTTGAAACATAGTCCCAGCATCTCAGCTGAACATCAGTATCCTCTAGTGAAACACTACTGGTGAGCTACTATCACAGCTACTTAATGCCTTCAGACAAATTTACTTATCAGGAACTCTCTGTCATTTTTTTTCTTTTATTTCCTCTTTTTTTTTTTTTTTTTCTTAAGAACAGATATGTCAGCTGACAGAGAAATTGATTAACATCTGCTAAGACTGTTGGTTAGTGAGCACACTTCTCTTTTAATAGGAGCTTTTGTCCTCAAAATGTTTCTCTAGAATTAGAAGTGTCATTCATGGTTCTTGTGTTTATGCAAACACAAATATGTCTTGTTGAAATAAAAACCCCACAGAAACAATAGTCTTAGTGCTTGGTGACAATTACAATCATATTTGATTTTGGATTTATTAAATATTAGGATGCAATGAATCATAGCAATGTATCTTTACTTAAGGATAGCCCACATGCTTAGCCAATAGCTTTTTACCGCCAGATTTCTTTGTATCTACTTGATTTACTGAGAACACTTGTCATACTTCTTTCATTTAGGGTATCAAAAAAACAGTTATACTTTCCTGCCTGGTTTGTTCTACTCTTTCTTTCATTTTATGTAATCAGTTTCCACATTTTTATTAAGATTCTACAAAATCAGTATAGCTTTAGTTTATCATATTGTATGGTACTGTCTTTTCAGTTGTATAAGATTTTATAAAAGTGTCTATATTCTATAATTAAATGAAAAAATCCTCTATGAAGTACATCATTCACCATTATTATAAATTTTGTAAGCATGATATAAAATCTGTATAGTCATGTTTTAATCTAAAACATTTATATTTATGGTTTCGGTTTCTTACAAAGTTAAGGGAACTGATTTGGAGATATGGAGAAAATGGCAAGATTATTCCTTTTTGTAAAGTTTCACATTTCATTTCATTGCATTTTATGCTATTCTGGCTAATGAAGAGCTGAAGACTGAAACTGCTAAAACAGAGTAAAAAGTTATTGCTCTGATCACACACAAATAAAATTATGTGATGTATGATACGGAAACTGCAACTGTCAACATGAAGTAATGAAAATCTACAAAAATATTAAATATTGGATACTTAATCAAGTAACCCATTACTTCATTTGCAACAGAGGTTATGTGGTGGCTCAATATGAAACGACTTGATTCACATACTGTTTAGATGTCATACTGACAGAAATTAGGTGTATTTTTTAACAACATTTGTGCTTCTCAAGCACTCCTGTCTTCTATGAGGAATGCTCCCCAATATCTTCTGTTGCTTGCATGAAGATGTGTCATGGAAAAAGTGGTTTTCTAAAATTCAGAATGATCTATTGGAAGAACCAATTGGAATACCAACAGTAAATTAAATTAAGCAGTTAATGTTATAGAAAGGAAATTGCTCATATCTAGATATATAACGAGAATAAGTCTTCACCTTTCCAAGAAAAGAAATGTGTTATTGACAATACATTTGCATTTTGTTGTCAAAAGACAGACTTTTCAAAGCCTGACCACACTGGAAATTCAAGCTCCTACATGCATACGTGACTGATTATTGCTTTTTTCTAAATGATGCTATTGAGCCTTATGGGCTATTTAATCCAAAGCATACCCACAAGTTTACATTCCCTACAAGAACACCACTGTTATACTAGCATTTCCAAAGTTCTGATGCATACAGATGATCAAATTCGATCAGGATGTAGAACATCTCAAACTGTGTCCCATTTAATTTTGTCTGTTTACACGATGACTGAATTTGATCAAGTCTCTAGCAAACAACTAAATAATTCAGTCCAGTGGCAGCCTTATTTCACATGACTTATACATCTGTCTTGATTGCGAATATAGCTGTTTTCCCAGGAATGGAGCTTTGCTTTGATGAAATGTGTCTGGAAAAACAATTTTTAATACATTCAGTAAATAAGACTTTGTCATTCAACCCACATGTTTTTCCATCTCTGTAGATCATCTTTGTTTTAGATTCTCATGGCTAAATAATTCAGTCCAACAGAACCAGGACTTTTTCACTTTGAAATTACAGCTGCATGAAGCAGAAGAAGGATGTCTTGTCCTCTTCACCTGGTGTTGTGGAGGATCTCTCTCTGATGGATGGCACTGGGAAAAACCCCCAAATGAGCAAAAGTGATAGATGGATACTTTTCAGAGTCTTAAAGTCCCAGTTTTGAAAAATCCTGTGCAACAACTTTTTACAGCCACACAGTGTAGAATTTTTTAGGTTCCATTATATCATGCTGTGTTGTGTTCTAAAATGAAGTGATTGCAATGTGATTGGAACAGCTGATATATTTCAAATCACTAGACAAAAGGAGAAGTCTAGTTGGAAAATCAGAGATATACATGGGTAGCAGAAGTGATCAGAACAAGCTGTGAACATAATTGTCTTTGCTATCCCTTTTTTAAATGTAGCTGCTTTGTAATAGCAGTTTAGTTTGGGTTCATGATGGTACAGAACTCTCAATTTTAATTTCTCAGAAATCATAAAACAGATGATGGTTGAATACCATGACAATATCAAAATGTGAGCACATTATCTTTAGCTGCGTGAATTTGAAGCCCTTTTTGCTGTTTCAATTCATTTAATTGTTTGGAACTGTTTCAAATCAATGGGGATATAAAGCTAGCATCCATAGAGATTTTCATCCCTATTTTGATGAGGAATGTATCTTCCCTACCGTTATTCTTCTTTTCCTCTGGGCCAAATACAACTGTTCCTAACACATTACAGTCTTGGATCTCTTCCAATCTTAATGTAAGCAGCATAAATATAATGGCATTTATTTTGATGGATAATGTCCTTAGGGATATAGACAAGAATGAATTGTCAGTGCTAGTATTTTTCAGTCTGCTATGAATCTCTGAAATTTCCATGGAAAACAATCTGCTGATCTGTTGGTGTGACTTAGCACAGATATCTAGAGTTAGGTAAAGCAAAATAACTCACTGTAATACAATAAAACTTGATGAAGTATGATGAGAACATCTTTCACACTAAGTGTTTCTATCTTTAAGGCTACGTCTGTCTCATCTCTGATTGAACATGTACCTGTGGCCACTGGGAGACCTTCAGTGATCAAAGCGTAAGAAAAAGCGTAAGATGACCAGTCAGTGAGTTAGCTGGTGCATGTATTTTGCAAGTCAAGATTACAGACAGTCTGTTTTTCTTTTCTGGTCTTAAATAATTGTTGAAGCTTTGCACAGATGCATAAGAGCATCTATGAGGGGAAAGGTAGCAATATACTGATAAATAAAAGACTGCTATATGTTTTCAAGCAAGTTCGCCATAAAATACTGAAGGCAGTTCAGTGAAAAAATGGATGATGTATTTGTTTGTTGGGGTTTTATTGTGATTTTTTCATTTGTTTGCTTTTTTAATTCAGTAATGCTGGAGCTAAGCAAGCACCTCACCTGTTGTCTTATTTGGTGATATGCCGCTGAGAAATTTTTCTATTAATCTTCCCCAAATCATGATAGCAAGTGATGTTGTCAGTGAAATTCTGGGACCTTTTCACATTAACAGAGAACTTAAACTCTTTTGAAAGTTGTCTCGGAGACATTTGTTTACCCTCCTTAGCATCTTTATCTTCAGCCTCAGTAGGAATCCCTTTTTATGGATCCGTCTTTTGTACCTGTAGCTAATTGATACAAATGGAACATTGTCAATATGAATTTCTGTGTCTTGTCCATTGTAAGAGCAGTTTGTGTAATACAGATTTAATTCTATTTTTTCTGTAATATGCTTATGAGATACACACTAGCATATCAAATATATCACACTGTATAGAATGGTATGGACATTGTTTTGTGTCATTCATCCATTAGAATCCACCCAAGCTTTCAGGTTTGTCACCTACCCACACTTTGCTTTACTCAGGTCACAATCCAAAACTCCCTTTGTTCTGTTTTTTTCAAATGCCTTTTTCTTTTTGGTTTGCTGTACTGAGAACATTTCCTCTCAGGAATGCATTCTTCCTGAACATCTTTGTGATTTTTTACCATATGCTTTGGCCTTACTCTCCAAGCCTGCATGTTGGGATGCAGAACTTTCTTGGAGTGTATGGAAATTATTTCATTCCCCAAATTCTGGGATTTGGGCCCAGAATTAAGAAGTGTGCTATACTTGTCTAAGAATTATATTTGACTTAAGGAGGAGGCATTATACATTTATGATGCTGTATAAGGTTTCATCTTTTAATAAGCTAGTAGTTTATTACTACTAGGTCAGTTTTATGGATCTCATGTTAGACAAATTTCCTCTTGTAGTTCAGTACTGGTTTGAAGCTATATATGTAGCTATATGTAAATGTTTAGAACATTATATACAGGAACATCTATTTTTTATACTCATATAGGTATTAATATTTAATTCCCTCATCCCTCCACCAAATGTTTCCCATTTTCTCTCTAATATCCCATCTGGATATCTCTTTTCATGTTATTTATTTTACAATCAATAAAATCATATTAATAATTCTGTTTTCTGATTCATATGCAGTTCCTCCGCACAGAATTTTCAGCAGAATCTTGGAAAACTCAAAAAATGGGAAATTTGTGAAGGGAATATCAGCAAGTAGCAACTGAACAAAGTTAGCAGTACAAAACTCAGGCGCCATTTTGGTGTTTAACATTATGACTCATTGTGACAGATTTGTCAGTGCTATCAGTTTCAGTCTTATCATGACTCAAACCAACTGTGATGTATGTACATTTCTATATTATGATTTTGTCATGCTTCAGGGTGACACTGCGGAATAACTATTGCAATGCATGTTGCTGATAGAATGAATTTTGCAAAGCAGTGAGTAGAAAGCATTTCCCAGTCCATAATATACCTCTTTCTGAAACCATCCTTTGTAGGGCTTCAGTGTAGGCAAGCTAAATGTTAGCCAGAAACTTCAGGGCATATTTATTTATGAAATATTTTAGAGGGCAAACACATAAGTGCTAAAAATATGTATTAAAAAAAAAAAGAGAGAAAATATGCTTTATACAGTATTTGTCAAGATCAGGAAATAAATAATGTGATAGTTTTTCTGCTATCAATCTATGTCTGACTTTGAGAAAATAAATGTCCCCTGCCTATTGCTGTTTTATAATTATCTAATACTTAAACAAACTTTGTGCAGATACTGTAAGACTTTTCTTTTTACAAATTGCAAAACCTGAACCATCAATACTAAAACCTCAGATAAAAACAGTGAATATAAGTGAATTCCCAAGCTAATTTACTTCCTTGCTTATTAACTATCTTTTGTCAAGACCAACAAGTTCTTATAGATCCTTTGTTGCTTAATTTCCTATTTAATGCAGCCTTAACTCTTACTTTTCTACCTCACAACAGTGTTCTTATTTCACTCATGAGCACACATTTAAAAAGTATGACTTTCTCAGTGCCTGAAAGTAGTCTTTTCTAACTTGTTTGTGTAAATGGGGACAATAATATCATCAAAGAAGACAAGAAAGGAATGTTTGTTATAGAGAGAACATAAAAATAGAAGCTACTTGTTCTGCTCTTTCATCTTCAGTGAAGGAAGTAGAGTCTCAATGAAATTGGAACCTGAGATTTGCCTTGCTCTGAAAAGTCACAAAGTCTAGGGATGACTCCTAGTTTTGGTGTCAAAGAGGGAGAGAGAGAAGGATGTTTAACTGCAAAGTTATTTCTTAAGGTGTAATGGCAGTGCTTTTTCCTCCTGAAGAGGATTTTCTTATGGTTCCTTTAGGAACAGATGTCACAAGCAACATAAAATATCATGATCTCAATTACAGAGTGTATTTCACCTTGAGGTAAAAAAGTTTCCTGGATGGATCCCTGCCAAGTGGCATGAGTAACATGGCTTTGGCCACTAAAAGAAGGAAAAGCCTAAAGCCTAAAGGTTCTTTCATAGTAAGATATCTTCCAGGTCAACCCATTTTTACACCTCCAAACATGTGTCATGAGTAGCTAAAGATTAAGCTGTTTACATTTATATGGTAATGAAGATGACTGTGTCTTCCAAATGCTGTCTTTTTCATGGCTATCTCTGACATATGTTGTTCGCCATGGTTAGAAAACACGGCTTGAAACAGTATCAGAGACTCTGACCATAATTAGAAACTATTGGGGAAGCCTGTTTGCCTTGGCTGAAGTTGGCTGAAGGAGGAAAGAAGCGTAGGGACTGAGAGTTGCTGTTACATTAAGGAGTGTTAGGAGGAAGGCAGAACTGGACTTGTTCTGTCTGTCCTGTGAAATGCTTGCATATGGTAAGTGTGCTAGATAGCAAATGAGAAACTTTGTTTCAGCATCTAAGTGGACATTTTCATCTGTGAAACGTAGTGTGTGATAAACTGCTATCAGCACCTAGTAGAACCTAAAGAAAATTACTTAGTTTCACAATGAGTAGTCATCCGAGTATTCAGTTTAAAATGCGAGTGTTCTCCAAGGGCTGTTTGTATGCTCTCACCTAAGCTCTATTTCTACATCGTTTAAGTCAAGAGATGAAATCTGACTGATTTTAATGGAAGCAGAATTAGGCTCATATTGAATTTTTGGAACAATGTTAACATTGCTGTCAGCAAGATTATGAGTTTTGCCCTTGTGCATTCCCCTGACATCTGGCTGTTTCAAGGTATAAATGAACTAACATGAGGAAATTTTTACATCTGCCTGTATTGGCAGCCAGGAGAGATGTTGTAAAATACTGGAAGCTTGACAAACCCTGCAGCTTTCAAAACTTAGACTACAAATGTTTTCAGTTTAGTTCCATTAAATAGGAATAATGGTAACTAGAAGGCCAGAATTTAAATTTCTTTTTGATCCAAGGCTGCGCAAGAAAGAACAAGCACTTCCTCTAAAGACTTATAAACAGTTTGAAGTACAGGTTTATCTCTATTTACACAGTGAAACTAAGGGCAAAAAGAGATTAAATGATCTATTTAATGCCTTGGTAAAACTCTCTATCTTTTAATACAATAGGTTAAATGTCTGTGAAAATTTATTTTCTACTTTATAATCCTTCTGCAATTGATATGTTGCCATTACTTCATACTTTTTACTCGTCCAAACCTTTAGTTTTTTGTATCTGCTCCTAGTATTTTGTATGCAGACACAATAATTCTGTGCCCTACATTGTTTGAGTAATATGTAGCAGATGTCTGTTCTGTTTTTCCCAGTGTACAAATCAATATATTTTCTTAAATGGAAAGGAGAAAAAAGAAAAAAGGTCATCCTACATGTTGAAGACAATCTGAGTTTGTCTAGTCTGAAATACAAATGTAAAATGCACAAGTTTTTTCCACTGAATGGTCAGAAAGGCTTCATTTTGAAAAATACTGAAATATTTAACTCCCAGTATGGCTCATTAAATTATTGCAACAACTTGTTCCATACCTTTCAAAGGTACTCCATCTTTAACACAAGCAAGAATAATCTATTTTCTAAATTGTATTGAGCTTTCATTTTATGTCATCAATATTAACAACTACATGTAAACTAATGTTACTGGAAGGAAACAAGAGGTGTTTCTTAGATATTGCTCCAAGACCTAACAATGCGTATTTCCCGTGAAATGACAAACACCTTCAGCTTCTTCTGGATTTTCAGGAACTGAGAGCATTAATTACAGGATGTACTGAACAGCTCTCAGGTCATGGGATGAAGTTCTTCCAAAATCTTTACTGCTACAGACTGTACTTTAGCTGAAATATTAGTAGATATAATGTGGCACTTTCTCACCAAGATGATTTTCAATTTCCATGATAGCAGACAGTTTGGACACAGTTCAAGCTGTGGCAGTTTTTTGTTTGTTTGTTTTTGTTTTTTTTTTTTTGTTTTGGAGGGTTTGGGGGGTTTGGTTTCATTTTTGTTCAGTTTTGTTTTAGCAAAAGGACTAATGAGAGAAGTGGGATTAAATTGAAGCATCTCTGTTCTGTTTGTTATACAAAATTGTGGTATGTGGCTGTTCCTGTCAAGAAGATAAAAAATGAATTAAATAAATATGAAGTAGAAAAGAACTTGATTGAGATTGAGATGAAGCAGAAAGGAACTAGAGGTACAGGTACCTTGCCTGGCTTCTCTCAGTTGCAAGACCTCTGAGCCATAACTAGTGTTTGTCCACTTCTTGGCGCTTTATGCTATGGGTTTGGGGTTTTTTATGATTTCATTTGTCTTAAAGTGTTATGTCTCTAAACCTGGTGCAATGTACATATTACATTTAATGGTATTCTTCTCCAAATGTTTCTTTATCCAGTCCTCTTCCCTCTCCACTGCTAACTCATTGGCAGTGATATCACGGAAAGAAGGAGACCAGAGAGTGGATAATTTGGTTGTCAGACTCTGGCTAGATAAAGAAATTATCTCTTCCTCACTATGGGCCTTCATCTTGTCCATGGACCTCCAGCCATTTAAAGAGGACCACAATCAATTTTAAAAAGTGTGCCATGCCTCACCAGTACAGACCAGAGTATCTGCTATTAGGAGCAAGTGCTCCCCTGCTCAAGAGAGAGAGCACACACCACAGGGTAACCCATAGTTTTACCTGAATGACCACAGAGAGGACATGAGGAAGTTCGATGGAAACCCCACCTCTGCCCTAGCAGCATGGTTTTGTGAGTTGAGAGGAAAAACAACCAATGCAGGAAATTAATCAAGGATAAATACCACTCCAGTTTCCAGTAGACAAATTCTCAGACAGAATAAAAGGGCTGATGTTACTTCCAATATTCTTGAAGGGACCTTCAGTTCATATTTACAAGAAAGGAGCAATGAGTACTATCTATGAGCAGAACTGGAGGGGCTCTGACTCCAGCTAGATGGAAGAAAGGGACAATTAGAACATAGAATCATAGAATTGATTGGGTTGGAAAAGACCTCTGAGATCCTCAAGTCTAACCCTTGGTCTAACTCCAGTCCGTTTACTAGATCATGGCACTCAGTGCCACGTCCAATCTCAGTTTAAAAACCTCCAGGGACGGTGAATCCACCACCTCTCTGGGCAGGCCATTCCAATGCCTGATTACTCTCTCTGTAAAGATTTTTTTCTAATATCCAACTTCAATTTCCCCTGGCAGAGCTTAAGCCCATATCCCCTTGTCCTATTGCTGAGTGCCTGGGAGAAGAGACCAACCCCCACCTGGCTATAACCTCCCTTCAGGTAGTTATAGAGAGTGATGAGGTCACCTCTAAGCCTCCTCTTGGACTGTGGGGATCCAATGGCCTGGCACATCAGATCCACAAGAGTATAAGGCTTTAGTTGATACCAGCATGTAATGTACCCTGATGCCATCAAGATAAGTAGGTGCAGAACCCATCTCTATTTGTGGGGTGACAGGGAGATCCTAACAGGTGACTGTACTGGAAGCTGAAGTGAGTCTGCCTGGGAACAAACGGCTAAAAACCCCATTATGACTGGCCCAGAGGCCCTGTGCATCCTTGGCATAGATTACCTCCGGATAGGGTATTTCAGGGACCCAAAATGGCACGTCCTCTTGGTACCCTGACTGCCAGTGCTGGGCTGGATGTTCAAATGGAAAATCCCATCCATCATGCCACTGATGCTAAGGGAAGTAAGAGGATCGTGTAGATCAAACAGTGAGCTTGAATAGGAAACCTCAATTGCCCAGACATCTTGGAAGTCATCTTGAACTGGCCAGAAGGTGAAAATTTCAGATTATTGTCATCATCAGATGAGGAAAAGGTGACACATACTGACTACAGAAATGATACCTATGCTTGTGTATATTTATATCTACATGTATATGTGTACAGTCGGAAGGTGTAGGCTCTGGGTGTGACATAGATGGTATAGAAGATGGCACCTCCAGTTCTCAATTTCACCCCTGGAGAGGGAAGGGGAGGAAAAGGGTAGGGAGCAAGTTTTGGAGAGTCTTGGTGGGGGTACTGAATTGGGGAGTAATATTCCTAAACCAAGACAGACAGTTGCAAAAGATGCAGATGACTTGCATTCACAAATCATATTACTTGACCACAAGGATGAATTCTTCCTGATACTGGAGCAAAGCTAGGAGTCCAAGAAGCTAGTAGAAGATGTTGGACCTTCAAAGGGCTCAAAAGATTTGGATGTAGAGGCAGCAGTGATAATGCAATGGAATAAAAATTGATCAGTTTTAAAGGTCTGACAGAAAAGTGGAGAGAAAATTACTCTATCACAGTTTCATGTTAAGATGAGTAAGTACCAGCTTCAGCTTCTGGCAAGGATGACAAACAGCTGCTTCAATCACTAACAGTATTTGTAACATGACATATTTAAAGTCAGCTGTGTCACTACAAGCTCATGATTGCAAAGTGAAGTCTAGTCACAGGTTGTGCTATGTGGTTACGCCTGTCTTCTACTGTAAACAATAGCCCAAAGTATTTTTTTAAATCTCTTTGTATTAATTATTGCCAGATGTTGTTTAATATGAACACAAACACTTTTCCAATGAAAATACTTCTTATAGAATTGTAGCCATGTGAAGTTAAAGTTTCATTTTCATGGGAAACTTTTTCTTGTAGACCATGAAATACAACACAATGCATAATTTTGGAAAATATTTTCTTTTTCTTTTTTTTTTTTAATCCTAAATGTAAGGCTTTGGATTTCACACCTTCAAATTTTGAACTTTAAAACAGTTTTTAGTTTTCTCATGTGGTTTTAAAACTATCACAAGGTAAAGAGCTACAGTGATGATGATAGAGAGTACCTCTAAAATTTTCTATTACCTTTCTGTTGAATGTAATAGAGTAGTTGAATCTGACTGAAGGTAACACTTGAAAATTCGTAATGCTCTGAAAATTGGTTTCAACCAATGTTTATGGTGTTATTTTTTTACATTTCTTTTTAATTTAAATGCTTAGTCTCATGCGAAATAAGTATCTTGTAACGGTCTAAGGCTTTTTGAGAATCCTATCAGTGATCAGAAAACTCCTCAATAAACTATCTTAAAATTCTCAGGTAGAACATAACTGAATCACAATTCTTAAACTACTAAATTAAAGAAGTGCACTGCCATCTGAAATCATTGATGAAGCGGAAGGTAATTCTTATGCTATGTAGTGCCTTTATCACCACACTTTTTCCAAATACTGATGAGCTATGTTTATGATATACTTCTTTGAGCTTTTTGTTGCTGTTGACAGATTTGCCATTTACCATAACTAAATATATTGTCTTTCATCTTCCAAATTAATAGTGAGATATTTTGTCTTTTGGCCTCCTGTTTCCCTAATTTTTAATGTATAGTCAATGATAAAAATTCCAATCTTCATTTGCTATATGCTCTTTATTATTTTTAATGTCAGGGTTTTTTTCTCTAATCCTCTAAGCCAATGCAAACATTAGTGTTTGAAATATTTGAAATATATAATGTGACAGTTTTCCTTGAAATTCACATTTTTCTGTTCATACAGTTAGTTGTTTTAACTTATAATTTCCTGCTAGACTTGTGAAAATGTTATTTTTAAGCACCAAACATATGTAAAGCCTTTTAGTCTTTTATTCCACTTGCATATAGCAAATATATTCAAAACAAGAGCACTTTCTACAAAGTAATTTTAGTTCTGTGATCATAACTAAATTAATTCAGACCTTCTCTTAAAGAGCTGATACTGTTCCTCTGCACAGCTACTTTCTCACCCTCCCCCCACCTCCTGCCTCATTGGGACGAGGGAAAGAATTTGAAGTGAGTAAATTTTTGGGTGAAGACAGAGAGTTTAATAGGTAAAGCAAAAGCCACATGCACGAGCAAAGCAAAACAAGGAATTCATTCACAGCCTCCCATAGGCAGGCAGCTGTTCAGCCAACCCCAGGAAAGCAGAGCTCCATCACATGTAGTGGTGACTTAGGAAGGCAAACACCATCACTGAACTCTTTCATTCTCCCTGTTTCCTCTGCGGTTTTATGTGCTGAGTATGATGCCATATGTTATGGAATATCCCTTTAGTCAGTTTGGGTCAGCTGTCCAGGCTGTGTCCCCTCCCAACACCTTGTGCCCTCCCAGCCTCCTAGCTGGTGGGGTGAGATGAGGAGCAGAAAGATCCTTGATACCGTGAAAACACTGCTCAGTAATAACAAAAATATCCCTGTATTATAACATAGTTTTCAGCACAAATCTAAAACACAGGCCCATACCAGCTACTATGAAGAACATTAGCTGTCTCAACCAAAACCAGCACAGTAAGATGAAGTGTTTCTTCACTTCCCACTTTGCTTTCTCTGTCCTTTCTAAATAAGTCACATCTTATTCTTCAAGTTATGCAATTAATTTCACAGGAGTGCTGCAATACCAATTCTATTGAGTTTGTGCATGTAAACATATAATTCTGTTTCATCTTATTCATTACTCAAGCCCCAGCTCAATATCTTCATAGGTTTTGGTTTTGGATTCAGTTCTAAGCAAGTGCTTCAGTCTTTATCTTTTTTAACAGCTCAACACCCTTGTATCTATGCTAGCAAACTTTACCTGAGATGAGAGATTACCATTATTGTACAAACCATTATTTATAGAAGTAAGAGAAGTAGGGAACAGCAGTATTTTTCAGCCACATAACCAAGGAGCATCTGGGAAATATTTGTGCTTTTCATTTTTAGGGTTTTTTTTTTGTTTGTTTGTTTTGGTTTGTTTTTTTTTGTTTTTTGTTTTTTGGGTTTTTTTTTACACATCACAGTTTGCAGTCCTTATCCAAGAAGGTTAGCTTTAATATTGCTTAGATGGTAGGTAGACTTGTTTGGTTATAAATAAATTTGGATGGAGATCTGAGAAAACTGGTCTAGTCCACATCAGGGAGCTTGGAACTAGATGATCTTTAAGGTTCCTTCCAACCCAAACTGTTCTGTAACTCCGTACTATAATGAATATGAAACATTCTTCAAATGTATTGCAAATCACCTCCGATTATACATTAAAGAACTAGTAATGCAATAAAAAGAGAAATCTTGATATGTTGCAGTTTTTTGTAACAGTCTTCATGGCAAAATTGACTGTATCCCTTTCTGCAAAAGGTGTTCATAAGCTATCAAACCAAATTACACGTTTTCCCTATATACATTTAAAATGGCAAAGACAAAAACAAACAATGAAAGAAATTGCAGTTGTCCCATGTGGAAGTATTTGGGGCTGGAGAGACTTGAGGTAGAAACGAGCGTGATGATGATTCTGTCATGCCTAACCATATCAGCTGTGATGAGCCCTCAAATGAACAGTACTGCCATAGTTTAAAGTAGATGCAGGCAGTACTATCATGTAATATATACCATCCAAAACAGTTTTCCAGAGTTTCAGGTTTAAGGAAAAATATTCCAGGTTCTTGTGCCTCCAGCTGCTTCTGTGGTACCACCCAGCAGCCATAAGTTATCAGTGACAGTCTTATTGAGCAGGGGAAGAGAGGAGAGAGGCAGAGAGGGTCATTCCTTAATTTCTTTCATCCTTCTGAGTTACTTACTGTTGCAGGACTCTGGGGCAGCTACTCTAATAGCAGAATCACTTTACCTAGAAAAAAGGAATTTTCCAGAGACACCTTCATAGCCGTAAATATATATGCTTTCAGTATTTCTAAAGTTTATACTTTTAAGCAGTGACCCCATAATCTTAACACAACTTGAGAGAAAAATGAGGAGATCTGCTTTTTACCTTGAGGTCAGCAATTCTGTATCAGTTCGTTATTTTTAATGATAAAACTATGAACAAGAAGAATACATAAAACAATTTCCCGTCTCTTGATAAACCATTATTTTAAAGCCAAGGGAACTTTGGGATATAAATTGACTGCTTCTAACTACTGAATACATATTTTAAGAGGAAAAATTATTTTAGTGTCAATACATTGAAATTAGCAGTTGCAGCTTATATGCATATGGTGGAAAGAATGTCTTTAGGATTAAACTGTTGTATTGCAAGTAATGCACTTTTTAGATAAACAAACATAGCTTTTTGGTACAGAATTTTAGATAAATGAAAAAAAGGCACAGAACAATTTATTTTGCTTTCAAAAGTGACAGATATACAATCACTTCTCTTCAGGCATCTGAAGATATATACTTTATATCTGGCAGCACTCTACCTTTGGCTTCTTATCATAAATGGTCTTATACCACTGACCAGATGATCTGCTTTTATAAGAAGTTATTGCAAGTCAGTGGTCTTCCTTGTCATCTAAAGACTTGAGCATCTTCTTTTATCAGTCTATCAGCTTTAAGAGCTTTTCTTTCATCATCAGTTATCCTGAATTCATATTTCCTTGTGATGGACAGAAACTCCATTTGAGGACTTAAATGCTATGTAAAATACAAGTTAGTCCTACAGAAGTATTTTCCCTTGCATGATATTTCTGCTTCTTTTGCTGTAATTCAAATATTCTAAACTTATTTTTATGTTCTAAATCCATTTTCTGTTTAAATATTTCTCTACACTTGCTCCTGACAATCCTCTCTTCCTTAGTTAAAATACTTCTTCAAAGTGAAGTCAGCAGCAACAAAAAACATTTAACATTTCCGCATCTTTTATTTTTATGTTTAGGAAGCAAAACTTTTTCCTTACTTAACAAATATCAGGGTTGAAGTTGTGCCTTTTTTTTTTTTTTTTAAACACATAAAGCTTAAAAGTGTTGGGGTCTCAGTAGACTTTGATCAGCATTCTGTGTTGGTCCTGAATGAAATCTAATGCATTCTCCAGCCTCAACCCTGAGGTCCCTAGCCTCTGGCAGCCTATATAATAAAAATGCAGCACATAGGAGTTACTGTTTGAGATCAACATTCTAATGTCCCAGTGTGCTGATTTAAAAGTAAACCGGCAGAAGAAATGAACCCAACTCAAAAGAGTTTAGAAGTCAGAACTACAATTTAATAAAAAGATTACAATAGATACACTGATACAAAGGAAAATTGGTTTCAGCCCACAAAACCCAGTTGTACAACCCAACCCCCTGGGGCACAAAGAGAATGGTGCTCACCAGCCCCTGTGCTGAGCACCACGTGGCCCCCCTGAGTCCAAAGCAAAAAAAAAAGGAAAACCTGTTTTCCTTCCAGAAGGCTGGTGGTCGCAGACTGGTTGAGAGTGGTAGTTGCAGTCCTGTTGAGGTGCCGGTCCTCCTCTCAATCTGACAAGTGAAGTCCCCCAAGTCCCAAAACCCCAAGTTTATATATGCTTGGGTTCAGATGGGAACACCCAGTACCTCCCCTAGGGTGAGGGGTTTCACAATGGGCAATTTACTTAGTGAGTCACATGACATTTTGGTCTACTTGATGGCCCATTAGCAGACATGACCCCTCAGGCTGGGTGTGGAGGTGTTAATGATTCCCAGAGGGGAGTTATCACACCTGAATCATTGGTGTGAAGACAGGGAATCCTCTTATCTCTGTTTTCTCCTGCACTCAGTTCATAGCCTGAGGTGTCAGGTGTGTCCTGGGCAGCTGCTGCAAACAATGCATCGTTAACAGTTCATGATAAATGGCAGAGAGGGTATGGAATACACAGTTCCAGTTACATTCGCACAATGATAAACTGGTCCCAGGCACTGGAAACCTAGTTCTGCACCTAAAATTTAAACTACCACATTCTCCACTGCTTATTCCATACTATCTCACGTCACACATATATCCTGTTGCACAATGCGATGTTTCCCAAGTTAATAGAAGAGTTAAGAAAAAAAAAAAAATCAAGATACCAGCAAGACTTTAAAAGATTAAAGAAATAGGGGAGATTATTTCATCTAGTTGAAAAGAAATTTAGCCTACTTCTTCCTTGGAAGAGAAATTATCATTTACAACCTAAAATTATGATAAGGATACTATTTTATTTGTTTCAGGTCTATCTGGTTTTGGAAGAATAAGAACAAATAAATGTGTAGAATATATTCTATATGTATTATGCTGCAATACAAAGGAGTTTTACCTCGGGTCATGTATATGTCATGCAAAGTTGCTTGTACAAAAAGCTGCTTTGACATGAGTGATGGTTATTAATTAAGCCTTTAGAAGTGCACATTTGGTGCACTCATATCAAACACATTTTTCCCATTATAATCAAGTATGACTTATCATTTAAGGCATCACCTTTAAAAGGTTTGAGATGGTCATTGAGTGAAGATTCAACATTTCCATTATGCAGACAAAGATTTATTAGGTTTGACTAGAATGTTCACAGATGCAAAACACACACTTTGAAAATAAGGCAATAGTATTGTCTCTGAATAAATGTTTTCTTGCCACCCAGGTCTTTATTGGCAAGATGAAAGGAATTTGGTAATATCTTCTATTAATTTTGGAAGATAGATTATCCTCTACACTCTGGTTGTTCTGAGGTATTGTGGAGGCTGACTAGCAAAGATATGGTTGACTTCAAGTTTCTTCTTCAATATCTTAAGAAGAATATTTGGGATATTCTTTTATGGCATTTCAAAAAAAGATTATCAGTATAATTTCTAAGCCTTAGCTCCTTCCTAGTAAATCCATTGCCCAAGGAGTTCTTTGATGTATTCAGGAATGCATCCATGTTCTCCAGTAAAGTTTACAGCTGTTTAAAAATAGGAGATGTCTCAGAAAAATACCCTCTACCCTCAAATACTTGTCTCTTTATTTTGTCTTTCATTTTGATCCTCCAGGTATAGATTTTCTTTTCTGATCAAATCATGGTACAGTATGGTAAATCAAATCATGGTAGACTGGGAGCTGGTGCATAAAGCTAAATCTTAACTGCATGTCATCTTAGCTACAAAAAAATTATTTGCAAACAAATTAAAGTAATTTTAAAATGTTATTTCTTTTGAAATACTAATATGTATTGATTATAATTTTTTGCAGCACTGCAGAACTCTGATGAGATGATTGCTTAATCCAGCACACCAAACATGTTCCAGTGCAGCAGGACAAACTGACCGGTATGCCACAATCACACCTAATTTGTAGTTAAATTGAAAAATACTTGTAATAAAAAAAATATTCTTTACCCAGCATATTACCATCAATGGATTTTAAAAATGTCTTTGTTTGTTAGTCAGCCATGCTATATTTGCCTTCTAATCTGTGTCCCACAAGAATATAATTGTAATATGATTTTTTTTGTCAACCCCTTCAAAGTAAGAACTTTTTTGTCAGTTTAAAAATGAACAAAGGTGAATTTGCTACCTAAATAAACTGGATACAAAAATTATTGATAGGAAAAAATAAGGATCCCTATAATGTTCTTTATGTCATAGGTCTTCTAACTGCCCTTTGAAATGCTTTGCTTTGAGTTAAAATGTGTGTATTTTGTTATAAAATACCTCTGTACAAATAGAGCTGAATGCATTGGAAGGCATATTCTGCAAGTTCTTTCTTTCTACATTGTAGTTTGTGAGACAACATTTGCATGTATTATAGAAGCAAACATTGAGCAGAATAAAGCCCATTAAGTCACCCATATACAATATGAATCTACTGATGATAATAAGAAAATATAGCTAGTGAAGTTTTGTTGATTTTACTGCATTTACATATTTAAAATTCCTTGACTTACAGAGCAGTAAGATCATATGTGCAATTTTCCTGGGGAAGGCAGGTGATGGTAGCTGACATTAATTTATAATTTAGTGATTTTATAGTTATAAAATGAATTACAAGGCCACAAAGGAGAATCTGAAGAGTCATCATGGTGTTTCTTGTGTTGAAAATCTAATAGTGCAAAATCCTTTGTGTTTGTCTGTAACACTGAGTGCTTTGGAGTTAGACATATTTTATATGAAGAAAGGAGAAAAAAAATCACACCTTCTAGGACTGGAGTTTCTAGGGAATGATAGATAAACCAGGAAGAGCGTCTATAAAAGTTTAGTAGGTAAATTTCTGGCAACTATGGGAAGAAGGATAGAGGGTGAATACGCTGGAGAGCAGAAAAATTCTTGGGAATGGTTTCAGATCAACTGACTTACTTCGCTCTTTTGCATACTGATGTTGAAGCGAGAAAGGTTGTTAGACATCTAACATCATTGGAAAGATTTTTGGATATTTCAGCAGTCACCTAAAGGCACTTGAACTTGGTGATTTGCATTGGTACAGTGTCTACTGAATGTAGGTTTGCAATTGTATAGCAATACTAATTATTAATAATTCACTAGATGCTCTTTAAACTTTCAACCTTTTGTTATGGTAAATTTCCCAAATAACTAATTTTTAGATTAATAGGCTTTTACAGAAGCTTTTTTATTTTAATTTTTTTCCCCCCTCAGAATCTTAATTTTGCAACTGGATTGTTTCCTTACTCTTGGTCTATAAATCTGTACCTCCACAAAAGAATGGAATCTGTTTTGAGATTTTTGGTTTCTTCAAAAGTGATAAGAATAGCTCCTTTGTGATTTTTATTGACTAAAATGGCTATGGTTTTACTATTACAATTTTTATTCTTTGCGTACTTTAACAAGAACCGTGAGCATCCTTGATTACTGCCTATTACCTTACATAGCAATTGAACAATCTCTGCAGAGTTTTTTGCTATTTCATTTGGAAAACAAATTTGGTTTCAATAGTAACTTTGTCTTTTTCTTTTCATGCTTTATGTTCTTGATAATGCTGTTTTCCCCTGTTTCTCTTCTTTTTTCTTTTCTTTTTTTTCCTAGTTACCATTTGGTCTAGTTGTCAACCTCATTTAAATAATATTTAACTTTTTTCACGTACTTGTGAAGATTTTTGAATTCTCTTTGATTAATTTCCTGTATTGTTGTACATATATATATATAAAATTTATTTATTTTGCATGCAATTACATAATTACATATGATTTGGACATTTGGAAATTCAGTTCACAAGGCACTGTCACATAAATAATGTATTTCAAGACTTCTGCACATGCCTATTAACCTGATTGACCTCAAACCCCTTTCCAATTTTAGGAAGTTTCCTTCTATAGCAATACTTTATACTTTGCACTTGATCCAGTCTTTTTATCCAGTAGCCCATTTTAACCCTTATTCTTTACCTCAGCCACTAATCTCTAGTTTGGAACCTTGTCAAATACTTTTGAAAATCTGAGTATATTGCATCCACTGAATTCCCCTTATCTCTTACAGCAGCAATATCTTCAAAGTACTCCAATGGGCTTGATAAGCAAAACAGTTCCCTACCAGAGTCCTTACTAGTTATCCTTAATCAAACCATGCTTTTCCAGGTGTTCTCCCTACTGCAAAGGCCTGTGTGAAACAGTTTAAATTATTTTCTTCATGAAGTACTATCTACAGTTTGCTGTTAAGCCATTTCTGATTACTTCAAGTTTAAATCTGCAGTATTCCTTGGCTTTAGCTGATGCTGTTTTCCTTCTGACATAAATGCTGACAATATTTTTTGCTCACATTTTAAATATTATTATGAATAGATGATTAATGTTTAATTAGTATCTGATCTAACCAGATGTGTTACTGTGAACTGTTTGACACTTGAAGAGAAACTTGCAAAGTAGTTCTGCTTTCTGTTAAACAAGTTAATTGCTGCTTTAACAAATTCCAAAGAAAATCTATTATAATGACCTTGAAAATTTAGTCAAATTTGTATTAATTTTTGCTCAATTTTGGACCACTCCTAAATTCACCCCTGTAGTAGGTTGACCATGGTTGGATGCCAGGCACTCACTAAAGCCAGTCTATCCCTCCCCTCTGCAATTGGACAGCAAATATAATGAAGGGTTCATGAGTTGAGATAAGGACCAGGACAGATCACTTACCGACCACTGTCATGGGCAAAACAGATTCAAAGTGGGGATATTAAGTAAACTTATTACTAATGGGATCAGAGCAGGAGAATGAGAAGTAAAATAAATCTTAAAAACACCTTCCCACCCCTCCCTCCTTCTCAAGTTCTACCTCCTCCCCTCCAGTGGTGCAGGAAGGCAGGGAATGAGGGTTACAGTCAGTTGTTTCTGCCGCCGCTCAGGGAGAGGAGTCCTTCCCCTGCTCCCATGGGGTCCCCCCCTCAGGAGACAGTTCTCTACAAACTTCTCCAATGAGAATCCATGGGCAACAGTTCACAAACTGCTGCAAAGTGAATCACTTTTCCATGGAGTGCACTCCTTCAGGTACAGCCTGCACCAGCACAGGTCCCCCACAGGGCCACAAGTCCTGCCAGGAAAACCTGCATGGGCTCCTCTCTCCATGGCCCAGCAGGTCCCTGCCAGGTTCCTGCTCCAGTGCATGCCTCCCGTGGGATCGCAATCTCCTTTGGGCATCCACCTGCTCTGGTGTGGGCTCCTCCATGGGCTTCAGGTGGATCTCTGCAGCCCTATGATCCTCCATGGGCTGCAGGGGCACAGCTGCTCCAGCATAGTCTGCACCAGGGGCTGCAGGGGAACCTCAGCTCTGGCACCTGGAGCACCTCCTGCCCCTCCTTCTCCGCTGACCTCGGTGTCTGCAGAGTTGTTCACATGTTCTCTGCTTTTCCCATGCTGCAATATTCATCTGCGCAATAACATTTTTTTCCCTTCTTATAAATGTTATCACAGAGATGTTGCTATCATTCCTGATTGGCTCAGCCTTGGCAAGTGGCCAGTCTGTCCTGGAGCCGGCTGGCTTTGGCTCTGCTGGACATGGGGGTAACTTCTGGCAGCTTCTCGCAGAAGCCACTCCTGTGGCCTCCCTGCTACCAAAACCTTGCCATGCAAATCCAGTACAATAGCAAGTGATATCAGGAGTATTCTCTTTTGAAAAACATTAACAATTTATGTGAGGGATAGCTCTTCTTATAATTCATCAAAAAGTGTTATAAAAGTCAAGACTCCAGTTATCATGTTCTTTAGCTCTTGCCCCTTATTCTTGTATATACTGTCCTGACATCTCTAATAACCAAGTGTAAAATTATATATATTTTATTTTAAATATTTTATATTGTCTTATTTTGAAATAACTGACCTGTGGACTGTTATGTAGATTTATATGACTCCACTAGTAGATACATAAGTATATGATAAGAAATATGATAATAAATATAACCAGGATGGAGGGGAATTAAACTCCTCCTCTCCTCTCCTCT
>VWZG01003348.1:119871-178174 GCA_013396735.1 Grallaria varia | reverse complement strand
TTTTAAAAAAAAAATGAAACTGCTACATTTAATGTTTTTTTTTTTTTCAAGTAGTTCTACAACACCAGTCTGTAAAAGCCAAGTTTGAATCTGATTGTTTTCTTTATTTTGGTCTCACATTTTCATTTTGTGTCTTCTTGGGGGGGGGTGGGGGGGTGGAGGGTCAATAAGCAACACGCTAAACAGTCCTTATATAGGACAGATCAGAAATACCTTACAAGACTGTTCTTCAGCAGTACCTGTCAAGACACCAGAAATGAATGTCCTAAGAGATTAATTTCTTCCCCAGAGCAGTCTGGGGTACAAGGGGTTATGCAAGATACATAACATGATTTGCCTGTCCTAGTGATGCATCATTTCTCCATTGCTGAATGTATTGGGGTGAGGTTGTCAATATAATTCCACTGTAAACATTTTTATTCACACTGGACCATATCAGATTGGTCTTCATTTGTAACTAACCTGACTTTCTTCAAAGTTGTTAGCCACAGTTCTGTAATAGACTGGCATTAGACAAAGCTTAGATAATTAGATGATGGAAATGGCAAGTACTTGATACTTCTTTCCATCCATATGTCTTTCTTTGCTTCTGTCTGCCCTTCCTTTCTTTGTTCTGTTTGGTTTCACTGAAAGTTTTCTGCTTAGGCCATTGCCAGAGACTTCAGTTACCAACCACTTGAGTCATTGCAGCTGAAGGAAGTATGTTGTGGGTTTGTTTCTCAAAAATCACATTTAACTTATATCAAGCCAACAAGTCTCCTGTGCACAAAAGAGCCACATAAGCAATTTCTGTCTGAAATGGAAAATTTCCTTGTTGTTCTGATGCCTCTATCTTCTGAGTTGCTGTGACTGAATCTGGCTACAGCTATTCAATATTTCTTTTTGCATCTGCCATGTTTTATTGTTGCTCTTGATTCAGATAACACTGAGTGCTTCTGCTATCAGGAGAAGCCTGGAAATCAACAAGTGGGGTGCAATTTCTCTTACTTAAAATGATGCCTAAATTGCTGTTTGCTTTCAGCAGTGCTTAACTGATGATTTTACAGTGGGAATAATTTTTTTGTGATTCTTTCTCACCACTCTCTTAGCTAAAAAATTTGCAGATATATGATAATTGCTCTGACTTTGAAAACTGTTTCCTGTGAATGATATATGTTTGCCGCTGTCTGATGGGCCTGTAAGAATAGATTCTACAGAAATTTGCCCTGGCAATCATGACTATACTGTGTATGGCAAAGTTGCAGAAGATAATTTTTAAGAGAAAAAAAGTCTTCGTTTTGATGTAAGAGTATGGCTATCATTCATTTAAACGGAATGACAACAAAATATTTTAAATATAATAATTAGGAAATGATATGGAGGGTTTTAGGAATAAATATGTAAAACAATGTCTTCAATTTTCTTGTAACTTTATGTTTGTGACTGTAACTTTTACCATAAGGAAAGCATTCATTTTTTGTAGCAGAGCTTTGCCTCCTCTTGAACATGGTTTTGGTTTTCTCTTCTCGTACCTCAAGCTGAATGCATCAGCTCCTTACCATGTGCCTTAACTCTGTACCCTGTTCACTTCGACTGAAAAAGTTAAGGCTGGCTCAGAGCTGTCTGCTTGAAGCACAGGCAGGACCTGACAAAACTGGCTAAGGTTGTCTGTAGTATGTCCAAAAGGTTTCTCAATGTATGTAAGCAAAATCAATTCATACATTTCTAGTACTTTGTGACTGAGAAATAGACTTGAGCGCCGAGAGAATCAAACTGCAGTGTAATATTGGCTCTGTGAGTGTGTTCTCTCATGGAGAAATATACTTGGCAAACTGTGTTGTGTGTTGTCTGCCATTGTCTTTGGTGTCTTCCCCTTGTTATGGGGGGATATGTGTTTCCCATAACAGGGGGAAGACGGTCTTCCCCCTGTTATGGGAAACACATATCTTTGACCATTACATTTTCTAGAGTTAATGTTCAATTATTTCTAAATATACATTAGGAATGTTATTCAATTTTTTTTTTCCCTGTGAACTCTTCGCAGTCTAACAGGAATAAGAGAAGATCTTAAAAAGAGACAGTTATTTTTCACATAGATTTCTCCAACATACTTGCACAGAAATATCAACAACCTAGAAAAACTGACATGTTGAAGTCTCTAAATGGCTCTACTTTTCCTATTCTTTGTCCCATGGAATTGATGGGATGGAAAAGCTTTTTTACATCTGTCCCATGAAACTGATTTTTCTGCATCACCTCCCATCACATATCTACTTCTTCCTCGTTGTAAAAAGAAAAAGAAAAAAAAGATCGGAGAAAATAATTTAAAAAAAAAGAGATAAAGAAGGAATGAGCACTAAACAACCTTATAAAATACACATTGTATTTTAAATTATTGATTAAATATTATTTTTCATTTTCCAACCTGGGAAATAATAAAGAATTACATTACTTTTCCTATCACCTATCACCTCTATCACCCCACTCAAATGATAGTTATACTTTCTAACACTGTAAATCTGAGGGTATGTGTTCTGCACCTAATGGAAAAATTCTACACAGACCATGGCATAAATTTTATTATTAGAGTAGCTATATGTTATTTTTATATAAATATAATTTATTTTCTGCTGTGACACATTTTTAACTTTCAATATGTTACCATTTGTGATCAGTGAAGTTAGCAGACTGATGAGAAGGAACTGCTAAGGGTCTTTTATCACATGAACCTCAGGAAGCATGAGGTCAATGATACATTATGTATCATTATTTTTCAGAAAGATTGAAATCTACAGATGTAGACTCAGTTTAGGTTATAAAAGCATCATTTTAAGTTTTAGTAGTTGATCAATTTCATAGTGTGTAGGAGTTATAAAAGAGAAGGATACACAGTGAACCTGTATTTTTAATCAATTACTGTTGCCTGCTGACATTTCATTTAAAGGAAGTTACTTCATAGGCAAATGTGAAACAATTTTCCCATAAATTGGGATAATTAGAAAGACTAGGAAAGAGTGAGAAGACGGCAAGTGAAATTTACCCTGGATAATGAATGAACCTTAAATTAAGGAAAATAATACAATTCATACAATTCAATAGCCTCAGAAAAGAGCAGCAAAAGGACTTGTGCAATCCTTTAAAAGATTAATTGTATGTATTCTGAGCAGTTTAGACAATTTTGTAGCATAAATTTGAAGAATGTTTTAATCAAACCAGTTGTTATGTTATTTTTTTAAGCAGTGGTTTTAGACTTTTAAAATATTGTCAGTATAGTTTCTGATTCTCATCTTCTACAGAATGCTACACATTTGAGTCAAATGTCTATTCGAAACTGCAAGGCAAATTTCAAATACATTTTGGAAATGACATGTCCTAAAAGATACTTTCATGAAACTACTGCATTGGCCTCACTTGTAATCTAAGACAATTTATGCCATAGAGAGCTGCTCTGCAGAGAGCTTGGGGTGTTCTTGGGTGTACCGGTGAATGAAAAACTGAATATGAGCCAGCAACTTGTGCTTGCTGATCAGAAAGCAAATCACACCCTGGGCTGCATCAAAAGCAACATGGCCAGCAGTTTGATGGAGAAGATTCTCCCCCTCTACGCCATTCTTGTGGGATTACACTTGGAGTGCTGCGTTGCAGCTCTGGGGCCCCCAACATATGAAGGACATGGACCTCATGAAGCAAATCCAGAGGAGGACCACAAATATGATCAGAGGGCTGGAGCACCTCTCCAGTGAAGATAGTCTGAAACAGTTGGGGTTGTTCTGCCTGTAGAAGAGAGGGCTACAGGAAGACCTTAGAGGAGCCTTCCAGTACCTAAAGGGGGCCTACAAGAAAGATGGAGAGGGACTTTTTACAAGAACATGTAGTGACAGGAAAAAGGGGAATGACTTTAATACTATCCATGGATGTATAAGATCAGGCTGGGTGAGGCTTCGAGCAGCCTAAAGTAATGGAAGGTGCCCCTGTCCATGGCAGAGGAGGTGGAACTAGATGATTTTTAAAGGTCCCTTCCAAACTAAACCGTTCTATGATTCCATGATACTGGTGCTAGGAAAGCAAACATTGCCATAGAACATTTCCAGGCACTGGTACAAAATAATTTCATCTGTAAAACTGTTAGAACGGTCATTAATGCAGTTTTAACCTCAAGCAAGTATGTGTCTCAGGCAATTTCTGGGCATCATCATGAATTTAAAAAGGAGCAAGTAATTACACATAGACAGGGCCAGTATGCATCTAGGTTGTTGTCCTGTGCAATCCAGGTTCAACACCATTTAATGATCCTGTGTGTTTGCCACTAAAATTTTGCAGCATAAATATAGCCATTGCAGATTAGAATTTTGAATTATTTGATAATAGACATCAATTTCAATGACAATTAGGTATCCAAGAATTTTTTGAAATCCCAAGAGCTTTCAATCATTTAATAAGGCTTTAATTTTTTTTATAAGGGTCAATATACATCGCTCATTTAAAATGCCAATGTGTGGAACACACAAAAAAAAAAAAAATTTGTTTGAAAAGCAGCACACTCCAATTGAGCATTTTGTTCCCTGTTTTGACACCCTATCTTGCTATATGAACAGCAATTCAAAACTCATCCCCTGAAAGTTTTCTTACATCTGTCTCTGCAGTAACCTATTCTGTATATTTACCGAGACAGAATGCTGGATAATATGAATTGCCAGTTTAATCCCAATCAATGTTTCTTCTGTACTCAACAATTAGTATGACATTTATATTAGTCCAGAACTAGGATCTCAGTCTTCGCTACTTAAAACTTTGTTTGTTTATACTGAAGTCTTCTGAAATCTGGAAAATTACTTAAAGAAATGAACCACTATATTTTTAAAGGTATGCACCAACTCGATTCTAACAGTTCCCCAAAAGCTAGTGCAGATCATCAAGGCAATTTATTAGTAAGAAGTTTCTAAAAGCTTCAAAGTGGGTTGCTACAAAAATAGCTGTTATGATTTATTAGGTCCTGATTCCTTTGGGGCTGTTAGAATTTGGAACAGGAATAAGGGGCCTTTTGTAAAATTTTTCCTTTTGTGTTTATCTGGCAAAAATGACATGAACTTTATTATTTTCTCAATTACCCATGAAGATTGTTATATGCTCATTTCATAATTTGGACCATGAGTCTGTAAATCACACATGCTAATGGTGAATTTTCTAACAAAAAAAGAATATTTTTTTTAATGTTACTTTAGGCAAAAAACCACATTTGTAATGCAAACTGGTAGAGAATAAGCAATTTAGAGCTATGGCAGAATATCAAGAATGGCACTCTCCTTAAAGCATCTCATTACATCCAGATGCTGAAGAACACAATGCTTAATATCATGCAATCATCCCTGTAAATGAAGATTGAAAGCTTGAGCCTGTAATTCTTGAGGCAAAACTTTTACTCTCTGAAAAAGTGCAAAGTCAAACCATATGTTTCACTGACATTTTCTTCTGTAGCTCTGTTGTATTTTGTTTTGTATATTATGTTAAATCAGATTTTATGGTGTGACGATAGTTTTTCTGACTGCTATCCTGCCACAGTTGCTTTTCTATGCCTAGCAGGGACTATATACAGCTGGGATGAGAGAAGGACATTCTTTGAGAGAAAAATTCTCCATCCCTCTTTGGTTCCTTAAAATGAAGGAAGGGAAAAAAAATCTAACGCAATTTTATGTTGAACAGTATAACAGACAAAGCAAAAAATCTGGCTATCAAAAGGCAAAGTAGAAAGGCCTGGTGTTTAAGCGAACTGAGCTGATGTTTGCTGCCTTCAGGGTGTAAGGCAAATACCATGACATAGATGACAGCTTCTGTTTTCACTTACTGCTTGCAGAAGATTGATGACAAGTGCTTTATGAAAGAAAGAAAAATTGCACTGATCCTAGATATGTGCACAGTATATCCACACAGCTCCTCATAAATGTTTAACTGAGGCTGTGTGTCCACAGACATTTCTCTCTGCAGCAGTACAAGTTTAAGCAGTTATTTCTCTCTCTCTGCCTTATGCTTGTTTCCACCTCTGTGCTGCTTGCTCGCTTTTGCAAATATAACTACCTGTAGGCCCACAGAGTGAACTGGATCAGAAAATTGAACCAAGCTAAAATAATCATACTGAAAGTAAAATGCTGAGGAGGGTTGGAGGAGAAATTTTCATTTGTGATGCAGTTCAAAGACAATAAGGATGCTGAGTTCTGCTATAGGCAAGATAACATGAAGGATAATATCATTAAAAAAACCAAAACACAAAAAGAGCATTTGTGCATCAAGAGAAGAGGGCAATATAATTATGTTCTGCTGTATGGATCAAATTAGAAACTTAATTTTTTTGCACAATATTGTAAAGCTAATCCTTTTAAAGTCATGTAAGCATTTACCATTTTATGAATTTCAAGGAACATGCATTCTCAGCATGATGCAGACCTTGCCTCTATTTAAGTACTAACTTTAAAAAGACAGATATTTTACAAAAGCGAATGTACTGAAGAATCCTCCTTTTTTTGGAGGTCATCCTATCCTCATTTGTCTTTTCAACAAAAAGGCTTTCAAAATTATAAGTAAAATGTTTACCAGCTGGAAGGAGGAAGGTTCTAATAGTGTGTCCATGTACTATGAGGACTCTGAAGCCATACCTTCAGGCAGAGATACTTCTCTGCCATGAACTCCTGCTCTGTTCAGTCCGGTTACTGAAGATTGACAATATGGAGAAAATTGTTCCAAAATAATCCTCAACCTTGCAATGCAGTTTTCCCTTAAGCATAATTTTATGTTATAAATAAAGTCCAATACCTTTATTTTCAGAAAATATCCTGAACTTGTAATGTTTGTCAAAGCTTTAATTGACCCAACTTTCACTTTAATTCAGAAAAATTAAAAATAACTATCAACTGAGTAATTATTATAAAGGATTTATCTTTACAAAATCTGAACAGGTTTCAGACACAGATACTCTTTAACAGACAGTGTTTGTGGGAAACAAGCATGTTCCCCATAACAGAGTCTGCTCTGTCGTTGGTTCTCTATGGGGTCACAGCTTCCTTCAGGGTACATCCCCCTGCTCTAGCTCGGGGTCCTCCAGAGGCTGCAGGTGCATACCTTCTCCATCATGGACCTCCACAAGCTGTAGGGAGACAGCCTGCCTCACCAAGGTCATCACAGACTGCAAGGAAATCTCTGCTTCAGCTCCTGCAGCTCCTCCTTCCACTCCTGCTCCACTGACTTTGGCATCACAGAGTTCTTGTTCTCACATGTTCTCAGTCTTCCCTTGCAGCTACTGCTGTGCAGCATTTTTAACCTTTTCTTAGATGTATTATCACAGAGGTACTACCAATATTACTAACGGGCTCAGCTTTGGCCAGAAGTGGATCCTTGGAGCCAGCTGAAACTGGCTGTGTGAAACATAGGAACAACTTTTGGCATCTTCTCATGGAAGGCACTCCTGAGCCCCATCTGCTACCAAAGCCTTCCCATGTAAACCCAATAAATTATGTCAGATGTTACAGTATTTTGTTGAAGTTGGAAAAATAATTAGACAAATTCTTAGAGACCTGAGAAGTTTAATTAATTTCCTGAAGCAAACTTAAACAAACTCACATAACAAGTCTTGTGCAGAAGGATTAAACTTATAAGTAGTCGCAATCCAAGCTTAATTTTAACATAACTAAGAGTGCACCTTTTGAAAAGCTGCTATTTGTAAAGGAAGTTTTACAAAATTCTGAAATTGATAGGTGCTGTAAATGCAGATTCATTAGTCACACAACATTAGTGTACTAGAATTAGCTGAAACAAGTAGGAGATTGGCTTGAAACATCTTTTAAAGGTAGGGATTTTAAGCAGCAAGTGGTAAAATGCAGGAATTTGTTGCCCCAGGTAATTGTTAAGACAGACACTATCTACAGATAAAAAATAGATTATACAAGCTCAAGACTATTAATAAATAAAGAAGGCCTAGAAAATTATGTACCTCCCGAGAGTAGAAATTGGCTTGTAAATTTCAGGAATATTTTAAACAATAAACTATAGCTATATCAAGGGCTGTTTTGTTTTTAAGTTTTGTTTTCTTGTTTTTTGTTTTTTTTTTTTTAATTTGTTTTGTTTCTATTGGGGGTTTTTGTTGTTGTTCAATAATTCAAACTATTGCATATCTTTGGTTTAGTTTGTTCCATTGTTTTATTTCTGGTTCATCTTTTAGGACATAATTTCAGTTCTAACAATGGTGTAGAGATTACGGGGTACTCAATAAACATCTGAACTGAATTGTTATGTGACTGAAATTCCCATTTTTTGTATATATATATAACTGTAGTTTCTAAACACAGGAAACTGTCTTTTCACAATGATAGTTAATGTTGATGAATGGTTAGAAAATGGCTTGGATGATGCATGTGATAACATTACTTTACAGTAATCTAAAATGGCACAATAGTCCCACTTACAAGTGATTCACATGAGCTGGAACTTTTTGTTATATTTACAACACAATAGACCTCTACTTCTCTTCAAATAATGATGTTCATTGCAAATCATTGTGCTAGGATTTAAGTTTTCATTTATTAATTTTCTCTTTCCATGCTGGTCTTTCCACATCTTTTCTAATACAATGAAATTATTGTTGCTGACAGTGACTATTAACCATAGCTGCAACCAACTTGCTGCTACAAGGGTTTTAGTACAAGTGTGGACAAGTTCAGTGATTTTTTTTTAAATTTTTTTTTTTTTTGAGGAAATGTTTGGTAATAGCATAATCACTGACCTTTTTCCTGTTCTGCAGTTGTAATTAATGATCAACTGTATCTGTAGCTGAAACTCACTCTTCTGTAGAATAGGATCAAATATACAAAACTGAAAAGAAATTATGCTCGCAGTTTTTACATAACTTCAGTAATAAGTACCTTTTGTTTCCTTACTTTTTCCTCCAAGTGATTGAGGGTCCTAAAATGAGAGACCTGTAATTAACCAATGTTCCATTTGGAAAGTGATTTTATTACAGAATAGGGGTATGTACTTCTCCCTTAATTCTGTGAGAAAAATCAAAGGAGTCTTGAAGGATAAAGAAAGAAAACAGAAATTTATTTCAAAGATATTTAATTTAAAGCTATAATATTACAAGGAGAATAAAAAATTGTGATCCTTGAATAATATTACAGACTGACATGAATTGCTTAAAGGATATGGCTCTTTGGCTGCAATAAACAGTTTATTTAACAATTGGCATGCAATTAATTGCCAAAACAATGTCTCAGCCATACCTTCTTTCTGTTCAGTTTCTCATTATGCCATTGGGCTGTTCTTGACCTTACATAACTCATATTGAGTCATATGCTCACCTGCCCACTGAATTACATGACCTTTTATTGATCAGTAAAAAATCAATTATATTTTGCAGTTGTTACTTGTAGTGTTTTTTGTCTGTTAAACAGACCTAGTGCCCTATATTACTCCATAGCTATGACTTGACCAGACAAAAAGTGGTTTTATTATTAGAAGGCTGATTTTAATTACTCAGGAAAATTCTTATCTGAATGTAGGATATTAGCTATCTTTTACAGAAACATCTTGCCACAGTTTCAAAGTGTGCCTTTATCTAATATACAGGATGTGGAAGAAAAAAAAAAAAAAAGATTGAAACTGTATGGTCATAAAGTTAAAACAAGTGTTTGATCCAAACATTTCAGTTTGATTTGCTTCCAGTATGAAAACTAGTGTATAGGAGTGTGTTCAGTTTTAGTGCAATAAAGAAAAAAACAGAAAGGTAGGGAAAGAAGCATTTATCTTCAAGACAGATACTTTAGACAATAATAACTATTGTTTCACACACAACTAAAGCTCAGAACTTGAATTCTTGCTCCTGGTGATTAATAACATGAGTCCAGCTTAACTCAGAAGTTTGGGCTAGGTAGTGATTTGATCTATTTTAGTCACTACCATCATGGCAGATAGTGGCAATATTCAAGTATTAGGGAACACATTTTAATATTTACTACGATCCTTTGTGATGTTGTAGCTGTGCCATGATTATGATCCATCACCAGGACAAGAATAAACAGTTATGAAATCTGCCATATTCATGGCAGCTGAAATACAGTAAGGTTGAGAATGTTGTGGCTGTACCCCCAGAGCAAGATTTAGTAAGTGGACTCCTGGCAACAATTTTTCTCATCCTTGAATTTTGTTCACATACTTTTGAGCCCCCTACTTTTTGTCACCTCATTCTAGTACCCTCATCCTTTGAATTTTTCTCCCATGTCCCTAAATATCACATTTTTATTAAATACGTATATTTTATCTTCACATGACCCAACTCAGAGCTACAAACACCAATTGCGTTAGATCTTGAAATTTGCTGTTGGCTTTATTGTTGTCCTCCTTATCACTGCATTCAGCTACACAAGCTCTGATTCTTGTAAAAACACATAGATGTAGGCTGCAATCAGAAGAAAAAAAAAAACAACTTCACATGCAATTTTTAAAAAAAGCAGTGATAATGGAAATCTGACACTGATAGTCAAATTGTTTCTTAGAACAAATATTCATGGGCTTTACAATAACATGAATAATTGTATTATTAATGTCTTGTTAACAATTAATTTGCATTAAAATCTTAAGCCTGTTGTGCCTAGATAGACATACAGATCAATTAACTCTTAATGCTTCTGTTAGTCTTCCTTGTAAAAATCTGTGTACTTTTCTTCCCCCCTCCCTCCCCTTTTTATCTTTTTGAAGGCACATAAGAGAAGATTAGTATTTTATCAGTGAGTGAGATTAGGACTAGTTCAGGGCTTCAGCCACTGCTATAGCTGCATTCACTGAATCATGCTGTTTCAGCAATAGCTACAATTCTGCCACGAAAACTGTTCAAAACTGCCATTAAGAAATTTGTATGTACATAGAGTAAACTTATACAGAGATTTACCAGAATGCTGTGAGTTTGGTTTAAAACTGATAAAAAGATACAGGATATGCAAGTGTGTTTCTTGTTGTTGTTTCTTGATATGCCCAAAATGAAAATTTGAGTAAACTGGTGTTTTCCACCAAGAAAATACTGGAAAACCTGCACCACTTTTTCTAGTTTTAGGCAAGGATTATTTCTTTTACTGCAAAAAGAATCCCAAACCTTCTCATTTCTTGTCTCAAAAAAAACAATGGAGAAAAATTCCAAGTCTGAATTTCTGTTTGTTTTTCCTATACCAAATACTTTGATGTGATTCCTTATGTTTAAGAGTCCACACCCTGAACTGGAAACTTTCACTTGTATTTTTAAATACCTTGGAGATCCTTGAGCAAATGACTGTACATTTGTCAAGTGAATCTTCCCAAGTTTGTGTAGCATATAATGTATGATTTTAGAAACACGAGATACACACGCTCTGCCTAATTACAGAAACATGGCTTGTAGTCCTGAGAACCAAGAGCATCCCCTCTTTAGTCATGAAAGTAAGACTTTGAATTATGAGCTCTGGTCTTGCATCAGACTAGGCTGATACCTGTGTCTGGATAGCTCTGCATCCCTTCTCATCCAGCTGGAGTTGCTAAACCTTGTAAAAGAAAAAAAATGTGGAGGATCATATATCCAGACTTTAGCTGGAGCAGTTCATAGCCGAGAGTATTAAACAGTTGTCATTGCTTGTAGTTCACCATAGTTCATTGCGTATAGTACACTTGACTATGAAAAGTCGCAGTTCAGGACCCTCCTTACAATACATGTAGGTTTTAGCTGCCACAACTGAGGCAGCTGCCAGTTCCCACTGTGGCAAGAAACATTCTTGCCTGTGAAAACAGACTTGACAAGACTGTCAAAACACCAAAAAGAACTATGAAGCTGTAGGAATAGAGCTGCTGGGATTTGGCGGCAGAAATAAAACTCTGTCTGGATCTGAAGATAGAAGACTCACTTAACAAATCTGGGAATTAAAGAAATCTACTGGGAATATGATGTATCCACTTGCTACATTAGGATGTTTCATTCTTACATTCATGTAGCACAGTACTCTTAATTCCCTTAAGGAACTTACTTCACTATTGACTTGACAGGATTTGTTAAACTTCATTACATTATTTGAGGTCTTTTTGCTTGCACAAACATTTAACTTAATCTTTTATGATACTTCGATATGGATCTTTGAGGGATGCTTCAAGTTTGTTTTCTGGGGATGCTTGTTAACATCTTCTTAGCTCACTGAGTTTCTTTTTTTTTTTTCCTGTTGTGTTACTGTAGGATCAAGAATTTCATTTCTACATAATAGACTTTTGTTTTCTGGTTAGCAGAGTGATAAAGAGAATGTGGGGATCAGGTCCTTAGCTCATGTAAACTTGTGGGTAGTGGGGTTTTTGGTTGCTTTAAGTAACATTTTTTAGCAGACTGGTGAAGGTAGAGTGGTTTAGTGAGAAAGAAAGGGACAAGGAAAAGGACAGGAGAGCTTGCCTTGTAGCATTGCTTCTTAACAATCCTGGCAACTCAAACTTGTCAGAGACTTTTTTTCTGAGGTTCATGCCTTGCTCCTTCCTTCAAAACTAACACCATGCAGAGCCTTTGGGCTCTCTGTCTCTCCTAATAATTTTCATTTTGCTATCATTGTAAGTTGAGCAGCAGATACATGTGATGTCTGCAAGTTAGGGCTATTCAGATGGCTAGATCTAAAAATTCCCCCTGGAGATTTTTAAAGGAAGTTCACTCAGTTACTTGGCTCCATTTTCTTACTCTTTTTGGTCAAATGAATGTAATTCTAGGATGGCTGTTCTACACAGTGTCTAGAGACTCTATTTTAAAATAACAAATGAATGTGAATTTTTGTAGTCATTAACACTTCTAAAAAAAAAGGGTAGCATGTGCTATTTTAAACTATACTAGCTTAACGTAAGATAGTATTTTTCTGAAACTGCTGTCACAAAAATACAAAAATATTTGTGTAATCACAGTGAAAGAAAAATCATTCTTAGAATGATTTATGAGCACATGCTATTCAAAGTGATTACTTTAGGCAGTAGATCTGTGTTTTCACTTAAGTCTGCAATAGAAATTCAAATAAGAGAATGGATGGACAGGAATTTTTATCTCATTTTCTTCATAACAAAAAAACCCTCATACTGAAAAAAATGTAGTTAGTTTTGGAAAAGTCAGTTTGGAAATCTGATGGAAAATTTTAATATTTGTCATTATAGAGAACTGCTTCTGGTGAGAGAAATGTTTTTTTTCCTTCAAATCAATCTGGGCTTATGACATGCTAGTTTAATTATGGTCAGGCAGCTATGGGAAAACATACCATCCTTAACTCATGCATAAGGCAGAAGATGAAAATGTATTTACATTTTAAAAATTACTTTTTGTAATTTGGCATGCTTAGTTTATGCTTGTGATATCTTAGTATAGTGGTGAAGATATAATGTATCTTTCTTCAAAGGACCAATAGAAGTGCCCAGATTAGGGATGAAACTACCCATAACATTTGAAAGGGCATTAGTACCGGCCCTTTTACGGGTGAGTTTAAGTCTGCACACATGATTCTAACAACCATGTCCTAAGGAATTGTAGGAGTATAGTCTCTCTCAATGTTTTTTAACCTAAGCTGTTTGGTTAGATGGCATAAAACTGGCCCAAAGAACATTATCATTCTAGAGTACAAGAAAGGCAGGCAATCCATGGTAAACAAATACCCCAATACTCTTGAGGAGAGAGGGAAGCCCTATAACTCTATAAACAACCCTTGCCATCTGCAAATAGATATATTTTAATTTTGGCTTTAGTGAGAGGTGCATATTTATTTGTTTTTGTTCCCTCCCTCAAATGGCAATGAACAATGCAGAAAACTGCATGCAGCTTTTGCATAAGCTAATCAAGAAATCCATCCTTGAGTGTCTCATTTAAATTGCATGAAAACTGAAGTGAGAAAGCATTGGGGAAGAGGAGGTAGAAAAGTTCAGCTGAAAATGAACCCAATTTATAAGCAAGATAAATGATATACTACAGTTGTATGTATAAATATAAAATACTGAAATAGTTAATGTGATTGTATTTGTATAATCCTGGTTTTTTCCACTACATGTACTACAACAGTTAATTGTGAAAAAGTTGATGCTGGGATTGTGTGAATTGGAAAAGAGGAACTCTTCCTTCTCCTCATGATACGAAGAATTATATGGAAAATCGTTGTACTACCTCCTTTTTCAGCATCTTCTGTTATTCTGTTACTGACTGGAATGAGTGAGATCTGAGGAATTTTCCACTGAATTTGGATTTATCTTGCAAAAGGTTGCTATATGTATTCTAAAAATTAATCACCCCTCATCTAAAAAATTACTTACCAGTAGGAACATGTTGGTACTCCAATATATCAAGAGTAGGTCCAAATGTATAGTCACAGACATTTGTTTCCTATAGAGAATTCCTCCCCATGTAAACTACATACAAGTACAACTGTTGTAGGTACTGTCTGTAGTATCTACAAAGCCAAAAGTAAGAGCTGCAATAACTGGCTGCAGTTTTGTACAGAAAATTGTGTCCAGCATTGAGGTGTGGGTTGTCAGGATCCTGAGAATACCACTAATCCTTGCTGGCCCTGACAACCTTCCCAGGGCTCCCCCCAATCATGCTCAGAGGAAGCACCATTTGAGGCCCCCAGGGCCATCAGTCCCTGCCCCAGTGACATCACACCAGGACTGGTCTCCAGCTCCCCAAAGCCATGCTCTGCTGTCCCCAGTGTGGTGCCTGATGCCCAGCCTGAGGCTTTTTTAAACATGAGTTGATGTATGTTTTTGTAAACACTGGCAATGTGCAGAGTCAGTTGAACCTTT
The DNA here is from genome assembly GCA_013396735.1 of Grallaria varia. NCBI lineage: Eukaryota > Metazoa > Chordata > Aves > Passeriformes > Formicariidae > Grallaria > Grallaria varia. Next base: position 163,393 of record VWZG01003348.1, on the reverse strand, counting down.
CATCAAAATAATTTATGTGATTATTTGAGTTATATTTATATCCCTTGACAGCAGAATAGGTCAAAATCAAGATCAATGTTTTCTCTGTTGCAGGCAGACACCATTTAAACTTAAAAAATAGACACATTCGATTTCATTGTGTCATAGTCGGCCCCATAAAAAAAATATGCAAATTGTTGGATCAAAATCACTTCCTTGTACAAATGTCACACTATGTCAGACTTGTAGAACTGCAATTAAATTCATATTATATTAATTTTATTGTATTAACTATATTGTGTTTTAATTCTTATTATATTTTTTATTCTTTTACTAGTGAAATTAATTATTTTTTATACATGACTTTGAATAAATGTTCATATGTTTATGGTAATAATCCTGCTACTGATGTTGAAACCTGTTCTTCATTGTCATCAGTGAAAAATCCTTAGATAATTTTTCCTTAATTGAGAGAGCCAAATTTCTGCTGTTCAGGTTCAATTTCACACCATGCTCTGTATGTGCTCTAGAAAAATGGTTGGTAAGCATTGCATTGGATCTATAAGTAAAGTTGTAAAAATTGTCACTGGGTAGATGTTCACATATACTGATAAAATTGTAAAACAGATAGGTTAATACATATGTGTTGCAGGACAGAAAGCACACTCCCTTGGAAAATCCTCAGTCATTTGTATATCAGATTGCATAAAAGGAGGTAGTGCTTTCTAATACCTAGAACAGACGTTGAAGGTGGAACCTCTGAGAAGGAAGGGGAGATTAACTTTATGCTGCAGTTGCTGCATAAGGCAGCAGTGATGGGAGTGAGCTACCTCAGTTATATTAGGGCTCAATGTGAGAAGTTAAAGGGCAGAAGTTGTACTTAAGGGTAAATCAGCAGAGAGAATCAGGGGACTTCTGGGGAAAAAAGGACCTCTGCTACTCTTCATTTTATCTTTTGCTTTATAAAAATTATTGTATATTTAGTTACATTGCCCTGACCTCTTCCTTTTACTTTCTGCTCCCTTGTTCTCATTATTATAGAATCACAGAATCACTAAATATGCTGATTGAAATGAAAGGGACCCAGAAACCTCATCAAGTCTGATTCTTAGCCCGATACAGGACCATCCCCAAGAGTAAAATCATGTGCCTCAAAGTATTATCCAAATACTTCTTGAAGTCTGTCAGGCTTGGTGCTGTGACCACTTCCCTGGGGAGCCTGTTCAGTGACCAACCACCCTCTGGGTGAGGAACCTTTTTCTATTATCCAAACTGAACCTCCCCTCACACAACTTCAGGCCATTCCCTCGAGTCTTGACACTGATCACCACAGAGAAGAGATCAGTGCTTGCCCCTCCTCTTCTCCTCACAAGGAAATTGTAGACTGTAGTGAGGTCTCCCCTCCCTCTCTTCTCCAGGCTGAACAGACCAAGTGACCTCAGCTGCCTCTCACATGGCTTCCCCTCAAGGCCCTCCACCATCTTTGTTGCCCTCCTTTGGGCACTCTCTAATGGTTTAATGTCTTTTGCATATTGCAGTGCTCCAAACTGCACACAATATTCAAGGTGAGGCCGCCCCAGTGCAGAGCAGAGTGGGACAATCCCCTCCCTTGACTGGCTGGTGATGCTTTGCCTGATGCACCCCCAGGACACATGCTTTGCCTGATGGCCCTCCTGGCTACCAGGGCACTGCTGACTCAGATTGACTGAACAAAACCAGCTCTGCACAACTCCATTCATTGGGAGTTGTTTATGCTCTTCCAGTCCTTGTTAGTATGCCTGTGAAAGTTAACTAGAAGTGTAGCATAGCCAAGAACATGGCTGGCAGACCTGGAGATGAGAGTAAATTCAATTATGAATTTTTAATTTGGGATATATTTAATTTACCCAATTCAGTTCAATGATGAATAAAGAGTGCAGCAACTGAAACTTTGGAGCAAATGGATTTAAGACTATGAAATTAATATTTAAACATGAGGTTATGAGGACAAATCAATAGACATACATAGATATGCTTCCTGCTCATTTTCTTTCAGCACATCATGAAATGTTTTACAACCAAACGAACAGAAGCTGGAAAAGGAGTGACGTCTTTCCATTAAAAATCAGTATATTTTAAAACTTAGGATCAGTTAAGTGAATTAATAACAATTTGTCTGTATTCCAATTCAGAAAGAATTCATGGAAAAGCCTTTTGCCACTTACAACTGCATGTAACTCTCAGATCCACAGACATCTATTTTTGTGGGGTAAGACAGACACTTTCCAAAAAGATTAATAATTAATATTTTTCAGTTTGATCCTTGAAAGCGAGCAAAATGAAGCTGGGGGGTGAGGGATGGGAAGACTATACATATAACACAGCACCAATGGCCATGTTATCCATTGCTCCATTTGAGCTATTTTTACTGTCAAACTATAAAACATTTGAATCAACTAACATTATTTCCATGCTATGATTAAATTGACATAGTATAAAAACAATGGTGTGGCTTGGTTGTTTTGTTGGTTTTGTTTGGTTGGGGTTTTTGAGTGTGTGTTTGTTGTGGTTGATTTGTTTGTTGTAAGAAATAAGTACCCAGACTGTGGTATAAATACTATTAACTGTGTGAACTAGTACTACATGAACTACTAGTTGTGGTAGCACATGAACTTTTGTGAAATGTGAGATGAGGTTTTTCACACAGGAAATTACCAATCTAAGTAATTGTCTGAGTGTAGCTTGGGTGAATGTCTTTGTATGGGTGATTGCAGATGATGCATTGGTAACTACCTGGCTGGCAAGAGGAAAGGCACTTGCTAAGTTTGCAAGGGATGGTGTTTTACTCTGGCAGTTTGATGATAGAAAGGTGAAGCTGGAAAACTGGTGTACTGCTTTGGGAAGCAGGAGGGAAGGGTTACAAGTTTGATCCTTGAGCCTGACATGAGACCAAGCTAGATGATGTTGAAGTATCGCTGATGGTGGCAGCTGCTTGTTTCACTGAAGGGAGAATGTGTGTTCTGTCACAGAGTATCTGTGATTTCTCTGAGAATCATGAACACTTTTCATTTGTTTTAATTCATTTACATTTTCACCTTTTAACAAAATATTTGTCATTTATGTTGGGAAAAAATGTGCTTTTGAAGTATTTTGCTTTGCTTGACTTTTTTCACCTTCAGAAATGTAACACTCAAAATTACTTGGGAAAGGCATGAGGCAAGTCAGTTGTCAAAGACTGTTTTGAGTAACTCACCACTTACTTTTCAAACATAAAATTTAGTTTGCAGGATGCTGATTTTTTCATTAATTCATTTATGATCTATGACAGTCATACCAATGATAAAATTTATGAGATTGTTACATTGGTGTCTTTCTTGTAATAAACATTTGTAGAGCAATTGAAATTTGGTAGATGAGAAGTGCTTAAAAGTATTGAAACTGTTTACTGTGGGATGTTACACAAGCACCCTTTTAGCCTCAACAGGACATAGAAAAAGCAAAGTTCTTATCAAATAGATGCATTAGTTTTCTTAATTCCACTCTCTCTTCAGAAGGGATTAGGCAAAATAGACTGTTTAGGAGAAAACTCTTTTTTCCTCCAGCTGATGCCTTAAGACTTTATGTATTTGTATATATTTGTATATGTGTATATTTTTGTATATTTGTAAATTATATATAGCTGTATAACTTCTCATATTAGAAGTAGCTGCTAGCAGTTTCTATTTCTGTACTACTTTCCTGAATGTCTGAGTTAAGGGTAAGGTTATGAATAGAACCTTTTATTTAGGACTTGTGTATCAGGACTAGAATAACTACAGATATTGTAGTCAAAATAAGATAGAAGACCCATGAATTTGGAGAAGCTCCAAACAGGGAATGTGACGTGAAGAAGATGATGGTGAAGAAGTAAGGGGTCCTGAGACCCCCGACTCAATTCTAGGAAGGCGTGCCAAGGGGCAGACCTGAGGGAAATTCTGAAGGTGGTACCAAGGTGGGACGAGAGTGGGCAGTCCTTGGGTTGGATGTAACCTTTAGTTATGATAATTAATTAGTGTTATAAAAGTAGGAATCACCCCTATGCTGGGTGCATGCATCTCTATATACATTTGAAACTTGAAAAGGTTTTCAGTAAAAATCTCCTGTCTACTTTACCCCAATTAAATTGCCTCAAAAATTCTTTCCTCATTTTAGGCAACGCATCACTTTATAAATTGTGGATTTTCAATAATACTGAAACATGAGCTGTAGAACTGTAAAGAGCTATTTCCAGAATCCAAACAGAAGTCTAGCTGGTTCTGCAAACACCAAGATCCACACAATACAATTCTGAGCTTACTTTCATGATACCAAATCAGTTATCTATATATGCTTCTGCATGTAAAACATCAGATATGTTTTTGGACAGAAACATATATATGAAACCTCTTATTCAACAGAAAATGATTTTTCACAAAAATAGGAATAGATTAACATTTTTTCATGAAGCTTGTTAATTCTGTAAAAGTTTTTAAGAAATGTGTTTCTTTGCCTTGGAACAAAAGTTGGAAATGAAATGCAGTAAGTGGCAGTAAGTGGTTTCTTATAATGCAACCCGAACTATATTTTCTGTGATGCACACAGCCCTGGACTCCTGTAATACTCTTCTTCACTTAGTGAAAGATTTCTTAATTAATAAGAAGATAAATTATTTGAAGTTGGGGTGGTAAGAAGAAAATAAACTGACTGGTGAAATTCTCAAACAATATTAGGGAAAATCTCTTCCTCAGATTTGACAGGTGGAATGCTGAAGAGTGTTTGCATTTGTTTGCAATAGTAGACAATACCAAGGAGAGTTAAACCCAAAACCAAGTCCTGATGGATCTGACAAAAAAGAACAGAAGGATTAGTTATTTTACTCTGCCTAATGCACCTTTGAGACTTGCTGTAAAAATTAATTGTTCATGAAGCACTTTGACATCATTGTATGAAATAAGTTTGAGAAATATAAGCAGTAGTTTCTTCTTATAAAAATATATTATAGTCTACTACTGCATAATGTTTCTCGGTGAAATAAAGCAATAATAAATTTGATTTTTATTATGTTTCTGTTATATTGTAATTAATTTTTATAATTATATATATGTTCAGTACATAAGCAAATAGTTGCTTTTTAATTAATTACTTTTGCTATTTCCACAGATTAAAAAATACTGGTGTAGGAGACACATGCAGAAGGAGAATATGTGCTACAACTTGAGGAAAACACCATTCAATGTACAAGAATTATCAGCACAGATCGAAAAACTGATGATATATTGTCTCAAGAATTTATATATCAAGTTATAAATGTTCTTTGACTTTACAGCACTGGAAGTTAAAGTATCAGAGTGTCTCTTCTGATAGGATTAAAGATTCTTTTAAATGGATCCACTCTAAAACATTTTAGCTCAAGCTGAACTGTTAAGTCAGTAGAAGTACTGATATTCAGAAATGCAAGCATGATTATGTGCAAATTTCTACAGAAGTAATAGTGGAATTCAGCAGCACTCGTTGGGAATGAGAATGCCCAGGGGAAAGTGAGCCTGGGAATTGTGATGTAACAATCTAATATTCCACTGGGTGCTAGCATTTTTGGACTTTGTGGTGAACAACTTCGAGATACGTTAAAATCACAGTCTTTTTCAGGCAGGAACTTTTCTTTTAAGTGCTTCTGTTATTTTGGGGTTTGTGGTGGGTATTTATGTATTTATTTATTTCAATCATGGGGGTGTTCTTATATGTAGAAATGCAATGTTCTTAGCTGTTGCAGTACGTCAAAACTCTGTAGAAATAGTTACCTACCACTTTGCCTTCCTGCTGTTCACATTTTGCATCAGTCTCCTGTCCATTTCACTCACTTCATATCTGATCTGAGTAAGAATCTAGAATCCCTCCATAATGAAATGAAAATTACAGCTAACCTCAGAGCTCAATTCATTCCATCTACCTAAAATTTTTTGTGTAAAATGGAATGGTACCGATGGTTAGTTTGGACACAGAAAATCAACAAAGATCCTTCTCAGCCATTTGTGAAATATTTTCAGAATTGAACAGTATTTATTGCTGTACAAGATTAAGAGTAGCTTGTGTATGATCTAATTCTCTCAAGTAATTAAATCATCAGGGATGTCAAGGGTTATCATGTGTTTCCCTACTTTGGAACAAGGATAACAATGAAGTTACCCAAGAAAAACCCCAGAAAGGTATGACGTTTGTTTTGAGTAGATACCTATAGTCTGAATACTGGGCCCGCTTCATAGTCATGAGGTTTCCAAAATTTTCAGAGGAAAAGGTTGCTGTTAAGTTCTTGCATGGACACACATGCTTTCACTGAGTCAAAAAAAAAAAAAAAACAACCAAGCAACAATTGGTGACAATGAAGCTACGTTTTTTAAAAAAAACTCTTGCACTGGGCAGTTAGAAAATGCTAAAGGTGGTTTCCTTTAAGTATGAGAAAAACCTTATGTTATTTACTTGCAACATTGATGGCATACATTAGCTTCATGGGAATAGAGAAGGAGTCTTGTTTGGAAAGATTATAACTTCCAGACTCTAGGAAACTTTTTTTCAAACCTTCATGCCAACCGTCTGTTAAAGAATCTCTGCAGAGCTAGCCATCTGTTAAGTATTAAATCTTTTCTAATGCTGTGCTTGTGCATATTTTTTCAGGAATATTTAAGTTTTCTGTTTCAGCTGATATTGTACCAACAAATATGAGTAAGTTCATTATTCTTAGGAAAACTCTTGCAGTATGCATCTTGCAGTATGCATACTCCAGATGGGTAACTTTTAGTATGCTAGACACCATTCATAGGCAAACAACCCATCAGAACAGTAGTGGATTATCCATTATATAATTCAAAACATAAAATATATTCCTATTAGCTTGTGATTACATAACTCAAGATTAATAAATAGGTAATGACCTTTTCTTGCACTCTGCTCACATTAACAGTGGTAGAGGTAATTTAATGGTGTTTAGTTGTCTTGCAATTGTGCATAGAAAACTTGGAAACTGTAAAATAAAATTGACTTATACATCAAACTGGAAAAAAATTCTTGTGCATTAAAAAAAGACACTATATAATCTCATTTGTGCCATTGGCAAATATACTGCATTGTCTATATTGAACTTTTTATGGCTTTTGTAGTTGGTGGTGCTATAATGAAACTATTTTATCGATGTGCTAGCTAGATGACTGCAGAATTATTTGTTGTCATAGATTTTATGGTAACTTTAAATATAATTATCATTTGTAATTACCAAGAAAAATAAGCATAATTATTTTGTGCTGTATAAAGTGGCCAAAAATTTATCAGTTTAGTCACATCAGTATTTTAATTCTTTGAAGCATAACAACACTATAATGTAAAATACATTATTTTCTAAAACTACACAGTCAGCAAAGCACAGTAAATGTAAGAAAACACTAATTTCAATGAAGTAAGCTTTTGCCAAAATGAAAAATACTGTAGAAAGGGAAAACCTCTGACAGTTCAAAAGTACAGTTCTGATGGCTGAGGTAATCTGAGACATAATAACTGAGAGAATTAAATAGTGAGATTATACACAAGGCTTTCTCAATAATGTTTAATTTGAATTTATTTGCTGTGTTTTGTGAGAGACACATACATTTCCTTTAGAGAGAGTTCATGTCATGTCTAGGTAACCAGATGGTGAATGTGCTGAGGTTCACTATTGCATCTGTGGACAAATATTTTAGAATTGAATATATTTATTTATTATATTTTTATAGATATTCTGGTGTACCTACTATAGTAATTCTACTGTCTTGTACATTTGTAGGATCTTTTCTTAGATTGAATGAGAGGCCATAGTACTTATTTATCTAAACAATTTTTAGTGTTAGAAAGAGAAGCAAGAGACTAATGGAAGTTAATACATTTGCCAACGCATCTTTCCTACTATTGCTTATATCATTAAAAGTATGACAACACTCTTATTATTTCTGCTTTACATCACATGTGAATATTCTGTTTCTTAAAGAGAAGAAAAAGGTCAGATCGTTAATGAAATGTAATAATATAAAATGTTATAGTCTTTTTCTGTAGTTTTAAAAATACTCAGTATTTTTGCTGGTTTTAGTGAAAATTGTTTAACCTCTGTAGCAGTGTACAGCATAAGAATATTTGGACACAATAAGAGTAATTATGAAGAAAAAGTTGTGTAACTTTTTTAAATGCAGAAACCTTGAAAATAGAAACTAATAAAGCTGAAGAAAGACTAAGATAAAATAAGGACAGGGCATACTTGCATAGTAAAACACTGAAACTTCTTCAAGTCACTTTCACTAATTGCTTATATTTTCCTACCTAAAGTCCTAGCCTTTTTTCTCAGCATGGATATTGCTTCAGTTTGTTTGCAAACACATCAATGATGTTCCACTTATTGTTTCTCCTGTTTCCAATATCGGGTTTTAGGCTGAACCTTTGCAGTCTTATAGAATCATAGAATCATTAAGGTTGGAAGAGACTTTTAGGAGCATCCAGTCCAACTGTAACCAGCACTACCACTGTAACCACTAAACCAGGTCACCCAGCACCACATCTGGACACCTCTTGAACACCCCCAGGAATGGTAACTCCATCACCTCCCTGGAAAACCTATTCCAATGCCTGACCATTCTAAGAGTGAAAAATAGTTTTTCTAATTTCTAATCTAATTCTCTCCTGCCTCAGCTGAAGGCCATTTCCTCTAGATCTCTCACCACACCTGTTGTGGGTTTCTGTGGATGAGTTTTGGTAGCAGAGGTGGGGTGAGGGAAGGCGGGGCGGAGCCCAAAAGGGTGGCTTCTGTTAGAAGCTGCTAGAAGCTTCCCCTGTTCCATGGAGCCAATGATAGTCAGCTCTAGGAGGGGTATCTTGCTGCTGGCCAGGGTTGGGTCAATTAGAGATCAGACTAATGTCTCTGTGATAACATATTTAAGAACAGAGGAGTGTTGCACAGAGAAAATTCCAGCTGAGTGAGAACATGGGACAACAATGCAGAGACCAAGGCTGGTGCAGAAGGAAAGGGAGGAGTGACTCCATGGGAGCAGGGGAAACACTCAGAGCTGAAGACCCTGCAGCTCACAGATGACCATTGGTGTGCAGGGAGCCCTGTGCAGCCCATGGAGGAGCCTGTGCTGGAGAAGGTGGACGCATGAAGGATGATGTTACCCCGTGGGAGGCCCAGGATGGAGCGGGGTCCTGCAGGAGACCTGTGGTTTGCGGAGAGGCAGACTGATGTTGGAGCAGGTTTTTCCCAGGTAGGACTTGTGGCCCCATGAGGGACCCATGTTAGTACAGCTTATCCATGAAAGAATGCACCCTGTGGAGGAGTTGCCATGTTTTCACACTGGCCAAGCACTTTTCATTTTAAGTGATATCCCCAGTTTTTACTAGTGGAAGAAAAAAAAATTAAGCTGTAGCCTGCTAGACATTAAAGCAGCTGAAAATCAAAGAAACAAATTCACAATTCATTATCTTAGCTGAATTACAACTCTCTAGTGATAGAAAAAGACACACATGGATCCAATGCCTTTGTCAGTTTGCTTCAGTTTGCTGTCAGTTGCTTTATTTCCAAGGGGTGCAAAGAATTTACAGAGAAGTGATGAATATATCAGATCTGTAAACATTCCCATACTTCAATATATGAGCTGGATACCAGAATGATACTAAAGGAGAAAGACAGGAAAAGCTGTGTGGAGATTGTGGAATATGGACTGTGTGATACATCACTAGATACTGGTGATGGGAAGAGAGGAGGATAGCTTCCCTCCTTGCTGATAAATCTTTTTTTGGCATGAAACCAGAAACCGTATTTATCTATTACACTAGTGTAGGCTCTTGATCCAGTCAGTGGCTTCCTTGCTGCCTCTCAGTGCCCTGATTGCCTGGGCACTCCATTGTCTCCAGGGCCTTCTGTCCTTTTCAACAACTACCCTCTTCTTTTTTATTTGTTGAACTGTCATTCGTGTTTCTGTTCAGTGGTTGTATCTTTAGCCTCCAAACAAGACTTTAGCTTGGTTTCCACAGTGTTGTTCCCCTGGCTCAGAGGTAGGGTTGTTGCTTAAATCTTTCCATACTAGCAAGTGGCCTTAGAAAAAATTGCTGCTGGTTTCCTTCAGAAGTAAGTGGTAAAACCCATCCCAATATAAACTCTAATATGATAATGCATCACCAAAAAAAAAACAAAAACAAAGAATCAATTTTTAAGGTAAGAGTACCAAGAAGGAATACCGGGTTTCTATTATTATAGCATGACTGTGAAGTTTATGGACTATAGTAATGACAGAATTCTGTAATACAGAAGTGTAGGTGGCACTGGTGAGTGGCTGATGATCATAGTGGAAAATTGAAGTAAATTTGCTCTAGTATAGTAAAAATTCACGTAATGGAAGAAAGTACAATCAAGTCTTTCTCACATATGTCATAAACACCAGTTTAACAGGAGAGACTAGACAACCACTTACGTAAAATAAACTACCTCTGACACTTTATTTATTATAAAAATGTATTTTGATGTAGATATGAACTAAATACAAATGAACAAGGGTTGAGGTCAAGCACAGTAAATAGATCCTTTAAGCCACTGCTTAACAGGCCAAAACAGAATCAATAGCAAAGCTGCAAAAATCCCAGTGACTTATTTTCAGAGACCTGAGAGAAACCTCTTTCTTTAGAGCAGTTGAAAGAAGTAATGTCTTAATCCTAAATTTTCTAAAGTCACTGTGATTTTTAAGTTATCTAATGCATTGCAGATTTTCATGTGGCCTATTGATTTTATGTGGTCCATTACTGCTAACTAAATGTAACTTTGGGGAATTCCAGGAACTACATTTCTAACCAACATAGTTGATGGCAGATGAAACCCTCTTTTCCAAGACTTGAGATGACATGAATGATTTGTTACCTGGCAGTCCTTATCTGTCGATATAGTACATGGTTGGAGCAGGTTTTCTTTGAGAGTGGAAAAGACTTGACAGAGCTTTTTTGGTAGACTTTCACTAGATAGGCAGTTGGCAGCTCCAAGATTCTGAGGTGTGAAAATAATGTAGAGACTGGTTCAAATTCCCTCAGGTCCATAATACCTAAAGGTGAAATCATGTTTGTGGATTCTGCCCAGCCATCATCTCTTATTTCAGAGAAGTAGAGGTGAGGATGAGAATGGTATGCAGGCAGTCCATAACAGACTATGGCATGACAACATCCAATAGTCAGGTGGCTGCTCCCAATATGTTAGAAGGAGATATACTCTTGGGCAGTCTGATTTAAACTGTTTCTAGGGAATACACAGAATGATTCATGGTTTGTCTTTAGTTATTCAGCCTGAGAGAGCAAAGAATCTTCCTTGCTCTTTGTATATTTCTACTTCAGTTCTAGCATTGTTTGCTCTTTTTTAATTAGTTACCTAATTAGAAGTTTCTAGAGCATGGGGAAACATTGAAGACATTTGACTTATTTAAAGCTAGAGAAGAGAACATTAAGACAAATAATTGCAAGCTGGTTCAAAGAGAAAGGTGATGATCTATTCACTATGCCCAGGCCTAGAAATAATGGAGTCAAACTGCAGAAAGGAAAAATATTTGGCAGAAGTTTCTAGGAGTTGCCAGTGAAACTGAATGCTGAAACTAGATGTCTGGAAGGTCTGAGGAATCTCCAGCACTGAAGATATTAAAGAAAAGGTCTTTTGTGCATGCAAACAACTGGATGAATTGAATGAAATTCTGAGATATTTTTTAGTTGTCTTATGATTCTATGATTTTATGCTATCAAGTGGTAGTAAGAAACCTTCTATGGCATCGTGCAACACAGAAAATGGCAGATAGACATAACTAAAAACTATGGGGTGCTAAGCCACTGACATTTATGGCTGTTATTGGGTTGAAAATTCAGCAAGAAAAGCTGAATATATGTACTCCAGATTAACAAGACAATGGTATCTTCCTGATTGTACTGTTTGTTAAGCTTAATTTTGCCACAAATCCAATCTAATTGTTGCTTTATCATTCTTAAACCACTAAATATGAACATATTTATCTCAATGGAACCTTGAAATTTGCATACTTTTCTCTAATTTCCCCTTTTTAAAATTTCATTGCCCTGTCCGGAAATCAAGAAAAAGAAACCATTATATTTTATGACTTGTGTTATATAACCCAGGTGTTTTGCTATTCACAACTTTATTGTAAAAAAAAAAATTCTCAACCCCTCTATTCAATGACAAGCCCTTATTTTTTAAGACCACCTAATGTGAGCATTATTTCAAATCTGACCTTATGCAAGATATCTGCTACTTCCTCATTCCTTTAAGTCTTCAAAAACAGGCAAGCCCATCAGTACTAATTTTCTAGTTCAGTCTTAGCAAAAGCAACTCTATTCTCAATATTTGAGCCTGGTTTTTGTCAGATACACCTGAAAGTTCCTCCATGTTGTTTCAAACTCTCATTCACTGATGAATTCATCACCTCTGTGGCAATACTTGTTCTTTTCCAACTACCCTTGAGTAGTCCTTTGTGATCATGATGATTGATAAGTCTCTTGGATCAATGCTATGAAATTTTTAGCACAGATTTTATAATACATATTTTAATGATGGATATGTCTGGACCAAGACACATAGCAATGATATGTTTTGAAGCCCTATTTGGGGATCATTATCCTTCTGATCTTTGAAGGTCTGATTATAAAGGACTCTTATTTCCATGATAAATAGGTGCTAAATTATTCCTGGCTTCCTTTGCTCATAGTATCCACTTGGTGCAATTCAGGATGAATGAACAAGAGATTTAGGAGTTATTACTGATGTTCTTGCTCATAGAATTACAAGCAAGTTCCATAAAAGTGAAGGTAAGGGGAAAGAACACCAAACAATGGGGAGCAGGTTAGAGAACACAGATGCTTGTGTTTGGGGCTCTGAAGCTGAAGGTTTATCGTAGGTTGGGAGGGAGTAGCATAGTTGACATGTCAGGTGCTGTATCTCAGAGCACTCGTGGAGCATAAATTTCTGGCTAGTGGAAGGACTGAATTTAGCTGAGCCTGACCTGGCCTGTCTTAAGTTTTGCTGGATGACATTCCACATCTTTTGTTCAGAGTGGCAAATGTGCATACCTAGCCAAAATGAGAAATATGTTAGTTCTGTAATAAAAATCTTGTGTTTTACTGCAACACATTACAAGAGTTAAAATGTCTCCAACAAAATAAAGATCCTACATTTCAGGATATCAAATGAATAAATCACATGATTTTACTTGCTTGTATGCAAAATGCAACATCCCCAAGACATATAGATCTCTTCAAAACAACATAGTTTTTTGTTTCTGATTTTTCTTTATTATTTATGTATTTGAGATCTTGAAGTGCAGACGTGTCTCTCAGGTGACATATAAATATATAAACAACTCTGTGAATACTCTGCATTAAGCTACTTGAATTTTTTTTCAGTGAAGATTATACTAACGTGATGTTGTCTCCTATCAAACTGTTGATATGCTTAAACATTCCTAAAGCAGAGCTGATAGAATTATTCCCTGTAATTACTACAACTGCTTAAAAAATATTGACCATCAATTGTATTAAATATATATGCAGTTTATAAATTTTAAAATAAGTATACTTTGCTTTTCATCAAGTAGTTGCCAATCTTCCATATTAGCTTTATGTAATGGACTTTATCAAAATGCTTTATCAGAACCTTCTTCAATTAGTTAATGTTAATGGAGCTCTTTGAAAATGCAGTATCAGTGGTACTATAGTTACATAAAAAAGTCCTTTTATAAACTATTTCATTAATGATTTAATTTTAAATGTTTATTTTATTACAATATTTTAGAAAAATATTATTTACATATGAAATATTCAGTATTATAAAATAAGGAAAACAATTTAAAGGGTGGAATTATGTACTTCATAGCTAAAAAGTCTTCATTTTTTTATTCCATTAATTCCTTTGTATGCCTAATTTTATTCCTTCCAATCTTAGATTCTTGAGCCTTCACTAGGCTGCACAATAGGTCCTTGCTCTCAATTGGTTAATGTCTTTCCTCTCTCAATGTATATATGTCAACTAAACAAAACCAGCTATTTCTACTTCATGCTTAAATTACCACCTAGTTTTTAATTTACTCTTCAAACTTATTCCCTCTGCAACATTTTGTTTTCTGATTCAAAAGCAGTAGAACAACTTCTTTGAATGCTTATATTTGGGCATTTCTCCTCTTACAGAAGAAATGTTATCACTTCATGACTTATCTAAAACTAGTTGGGCTCACAGCCAAAATGTCTTCCTCTTAATTAGCCTGAATCGTTGATGAGATAGTGGATAGAGTATTATATGTATACACAGAAATATATCGAGCCTTACAACTGGCCACAATTGCACTGCCGTATAATTTAGCATGGCCTCATTTTACATTTTTAGAGTTTCTTAAATGGTTCCTTGGTTTATCATGCAGATGAGATAAGGATTAAATTTCAGAAATTATTAATAGTTTTCAATAGTGTAACAACTGTAAATGATTTAATTTGCATAATCGTCTTGCAGCGTGTCTACACATAAGATTATTCAGATTGTTGTCTCTCAAAGCTAATCTCTATTAATTTGTGAGGGCTGTCAAAGGCATTTATCTCAGCTGGGCAAAATGAAATTTCAGATAAATTAGATCAAAATTCTTACTGGACTTAACCATAAGTAGGTAAGTACACAAATGAATAGGATTGAACCATTTTTTTCTGAAATCTACAGAGAGAAAGAAGGAAAAATGTCATGAAATTTTCTCTTCTTGCTGCTGTACTCCTAACTGGAGTTATAAAACACCAGAGCATTATAGCCAGCATTACTGTCTCCTCAGATACCACAATTCAGGTGCTTGTAGGGTCACTTTAGTCCATATAAACCAGATTAGCATGGATGTATTATGTAAATTTTTTAAACAGTCCTGATTTGTTGTGAATAAAAAGTCCTGGGGAATACTCACATGGCAGGTCAGAGAGACAACAGTTGCCTCTGGGGCTGGTGACAGTAATATTTCAGCCCATGTAACTGCAGCTGGAAGAAGATTGTGACTATACTAATGATATGACTGTAAATACTTAGCTCTAGGTTAGTTTAATGCATAAATGCATTCATGTGTACAGATTAAAGCCCTTGTTAAATCTGTACATGGTTAAGCCTTAGGCTGTGACTAGGTCTTGCAGTGTCAAAAATTTACAGTGCAACATCCTAATTGGAACTGCAGTGGTCATAGGAAAATAGTTTGCTACAAATCTTCTTACAGTTTTGTTTGTTTTGTTGTTTTTTTTCCCAATGTCCCTCAACTCTTCTGAGCAGAGACTTATTAAAGAAGGGTGGGGAAAACAAAATGCTACGAAAAGGAAGAGCTCTAAAAATGCTGGCTGCTGCAATATGTCTTCCTCTGCTAAGTGATGTGGCTGCAGTCATGTAGCTGCTCAGTCATGTAGCATTTTGTTCAAAAGAGGAAAGTATTTGCTTTAATTTATGACAATGGTAGTTATAGGTGTTGCAATATTTAAGCATGTTTGCTGCTATATTGTAGAAGGCAGATCTAAAAGCATTATATGTTCTGAGCTGATAACACCCGCCAAGATCAAGCTGTCATTATGAAAAAAAATCTCACTTAGCTACCGTGTAAAGACAACAAATACTTTATAGGAAGTCTTTATGCTCCTCATATGACCACAACTGTCTTTACGAATCTTTCAAGTTATTCTGGTTTCAGGCTTTTTTGCTATCTTTCTACTCGGTCCAGGCAGGATGTTGAATTTCAGTGTTTCACTTCAGTCCCCTGAAGAACTGCAGCCTAGATAATATTCTTAGACAAACCAACAGAAGCAAGCTGTAAGGTGGTACAGTTTCATTCATACTTTCCTAAAAAGAGCAGAAAGAGGAGGAGGTTGTGGGCATATTTTCTAAAATACCTTGTGACAGATTATATTATGAGGAAAGTAGAAGGCCCAAGTTCAGACTTCCTTTTCTGCTGAAATTGATTCAAACTCACATCTCCAATGAAAGTGCCCTGGTTAGCCAGATTTTAAGTAGAGAAGGCATGAATAGGAAGCCTGACTACTTCACCTATAGGATCAGCTGTGGGAAACATGGATTGTAGTGCTGAATAATTATAAAACTATAGTCTGGTAATTTCTTTTTCTACCATGGGAGATACTAGAGGGTGTACTATTCTAGGAAAGAGACACCAAATAAAATTGATTGACTAGAAGTGAAATTTAGATTACTCAGAAAAAAATCAGGCTCATTGCACAGTAAGAATTAATCTCTGGAATAAAATAATTGAAGGAAAGACCATTGGGTCTGTAAATCAAAATCTACATGTTTTCAAAAGAGAAACAGAAGACAATATGTTATGGGATTTTGGAGGATGGCCTTCCTACATCCGAACACATGAAAATTCAAACTTTTGTTAAAAGCTTACATGAGTCCAATGCAGAGTAGAGACAGCAGAAAAGAGAACTTAAATACTTCTTAAGAAGCTAAGCCAAATTCTGGCCTATTGAGTAGTGCTGTATTTTATCTCTTATTTCATAGCTCTAAAGCACAGCTTCTTAGCAAAGTTCAGAGTGTTTTCAATTGTTTTGTTTCTAATGGGCAAAAATTTAATTGAAATATTAAGTCTGGCACAAAAATTGGCATTGATCAGGCTCTACATTGTACCATATGTAAGACAAATCTGTACCGCTTTTTGAGGATGGGTCTTCATGTCTGAAACTATGCTCCCTCTGGTATCTTTCTTTTGCTCTGTTTTCTAGGCTTTCTGAGCAGAATAATTACATTACTTAGGTAATATTTCTGTCACCAAAGTGTTTTTCATGGAAGTGTTAATTTACTTGATTGATCCCGAGCCATTTCCTTGCTAAAAAAATTGATGATTTTGATAAAAATGTGGATTCCTGACTCTTGGCCCCCAACAGTTTCCACATATTTTGATTAGTTGACTTGGACTCAGTTACTGTTGTAATTAGAGATTTGTCAAGAAAAATCTGAATGTTGCTTGTGGAGTCCCATAGATTGCTATGCCATTATTTTACAGAACATTTATATAGTCTGCTTGCTATCATCCCAATTCTGCAGGCATTGTGAAAACTTGAATTATTGCCATCAAAACTTCAGTAGTGCTAGATGGGATCTTATATTGTATTTACTTGAGTGATATTGATCTTTCAGTTTCTATTTCATTAGCTAGAACTCCTTATTCGTGGAAGTTCTGAATTTAATGATAAGCCTAATGTAGAACTCACTCACTTGTTATTGTTTTGTGAGCAAGAATCTTTTTGTTATTTTTAAAATACTCCAAAGCGAGGGGGAGAGAGAGAAAATAACAATCACAGCAACAGATCTTGGTAACATAAAGGCAAAGTTTTTCACTGCATAATCATCCATTTCTCATCTGCATTGCCGCTAGAGATTCATGTTAATTATGCCCATTCATCTGAACGAGCCACAGGGGAAGTTCTCTAAACAGCTTAAGGCAGTCTGGCTACAAAAGACACTCCTCTTAGTCCTGTCTGCTCATTGTGTTACTCACTTAACTTGCTGCTACTTGATTAGTCAAGAGACTAACACCTGCAAATTCAAATGGTAAACTAAAGATCGTAGCAAGGTATATATACTTCAAAAATTTCAAGATTTGACATAAATATAATCTGTAATTTTAAATAAACACTAGCATTCATATAGAAGCAAGCATTAAAGGAGTTTTAAAGTGGTAGAGTCAAATGCCCAGAACTTAGTAAGTGACAGACTTCTCATGCTCAATTTCTCCCCACTGATCATAGCAAAATAAGGTATAATCTTTGATTTTATAGTCACATGTTGTTTGCTTTCATAAAATCCTGTTCTTACTCAGTGTTTATTATGATAATTATTTGTACAAAACTATACTTTCTGACTGCATTGGATGAACTGGTTTTCCTGATATTTTATTTATAATTCCTGACATAATTACATATATCAATGATATAGAAAACATCATCTTTGCACTTAGTAAAACTGTAGCTAAATGGATGCAGGACTTGATGAAAAAAACCCTCACTAAGCAATCTCTAGATTTAGATAAAGACTAGATGGCACTATGAGTACTTACACATCTGTGGTAAAAGATAATTGTAATTTATGAAACCTTCAGTTATTCCTTTTCTTCTCTGTGTGTTTGTGACACATATATTTGTCAGAGAGCAACTTCTAAATAAATTGTAAGGAGTAACATCTGAATTAGCAGTATTTATCTTGCTGCAACAAATACAAGTTTACTCCTGCAAGAAAGGGTATCAAATCCACATTTGTCTGGTTACAAAACATAATATTCAAAGCAGTCATATCAGATAAGACACATTAATTCAAATTAATTCATCTGAGAAAATCTACCAGCAGTTAAATTACTGCAGACAATGACTTACAATCCTGAAGACATTAGAAAAAATCATAAAGTTTGGCTTATCATATTGAGAACAGTCAATACAATACTGATTGTACTTAAAGAAGTAGTAAAAAATATTTTGTCTAAAGAAAAATGTCTTACACTATTTTTTCACGTCTGACAGATTATCTTTGATCTTCCTGATAAAACTCTCTTCACATTAGAGCTGATATCTCGCCTTGCAAATAAAGGACATAATCCACAGGAAAAAAGTGCCTTTTCCAGCTCATGAAAGGTAGTTGTGAAGAAGAAAAATTGATGAAATGTTATTGATTCAGGCAGCAGAACCCTCAATACCTTGTGAGACAACAGCCAAACCAGACTCCTGGAAACACGGAAAATCTCTGCCTGTTGCAAGCCTTGCACTTTACTCTCTTTTCTGAAAACACCCTCTGTGTAAGGGTGCCAGACCACTGACTCCAGTGCCAGTAAAAAGTAGATGACATCTTCACAAGATAGAGCCACAATCTTACAGCCAAGCCCAAGGATAAATGCAATCAGTTTATGGATGATGAACAGATTGGCAAAAGGCAATCCTGGGCAGGGCAGAGAGTATGCTCTGGGCAAAGTCAAATGTCTTTTCAGATATTATAACTTCTCTTCAGATGGTTTGTCCAAAAGAAAACATCTGTTGTTCTGTTTAGTCCATAATTCTCCCTAATTTTTTCACTGGGTGTTGTGGTTGAACAATGGCTGGAATCTAAGCCCCGTGTATTGCTTGCTTAATCCTCCCCCACTGGGATAGGGGCGGGAACTGGAAGAGTAAAAGTGAGGTAGTTGGTGGGTTGAGGTAAAGACAGATTAATAGATGAAGAAAAAGCAGTGTTCATAACCAAAGCACAATACAGAATTCACTCACTACTTCTTATGGGCAGGCAGGTGTTCAGCCATTCTCAGGAAATCAGGGCTCTGTCACATGTTATGGTTACTTGGAAAGACAAACACCTGAACTCTGAACCTTTACTTTTCCTCCCTCTTACCCCAGATTTGATTGTTGAGCATGATGGCCTATGGTATGAAACGCCCCTTTGGTCAGCTGGAGTCAGATGTCCTGGCTGTGTCCTCTCCCAGCATGCTGTGCACCTCCAGCCCCCTCTCTGGTGGAGTGGGGTGAGAGGGAGAAAAGGAAGGAAGACTCTGCAGAAGTGCTGCTCAGCAAGGACAACATCCTTGTGTTATCAACAGTTTCCAGCACAAATCCAAAACACCATCCCATACTAGCTACTATGAATAAACCTAACTCTATCCAAGATAAAATAAGTATACTGGGCAGTGCATTTTGTCATCTTTGGTCACCCAGCAGGACCTATACTGCTTTTATGTGGATGAGGAATAAGGACCTGACTGCAGTGTTTCATGACACCTCTATGAGATGTCACAGATAGAGGGCAAGCAATGCTTCCTATGTCAACAACATTCAAACTAATTTGACCCTGCATCTCCTCTTTTTATGGAGATAGTGAGTAATTTGAAACTTGAGATGACACATCCATGGCAGAGAATTTTGTTCCTTGGGTGTAGTGGTACAATATAATACAGTATAATGTAACAGCTATGGAGACAATAGTTGAGGATGGTAGAATTTTCCTTATGGAATGGTCCAAAACTGTGAAAGTAAGCCTCAAAATCATAGCTATTTCGAACTTGAACTAACAGTATGTATAATCTTGATTTTTCTCTAATATCAACCATAGAAAAATGTTTTCTTACTGACTTATTCAACATAATTGCTCTTCAGGAAAAAGACAACTCTGCCATTCAAACCAACCAAAACAAACTTCACATGTTTCCATTTTGCAGAATATTGAAGTGCATTCAGTTCAGGTGTCAAAGTGTTGGCAGCAGGGGACGCTGCAGGGGTGGCATTTGCGAGAAGAGGCACAGAACAGTCCCATGCCAGATAAAGTCACTTCCAGCTGGCTCAAATGGATCAACCACAGGACACAGCTGAGCTTGTCAGCCAAGGGGGTGGCACCTCTGGGAATTTTAGAAAATACAGAAGCAAAAACCCACAGGGAGAGAGGGAAAGACCGAGAAAGAACAAAGGGAACAATAAGGCTGGAGGAGGGGAAGAAGAGGAGAGAAAATGAGAGGAGAAAGAAAGAGCCTAGGGAGGAATCACAGCACCCCTACAACCACCCATTGCCTCACTGAGTTTATCCTGCAGCAGAAATGAAGGGGAAAAGTTTGAAGTTAAGTTGATCTTGTAAAAGGGAGAAGAAAGGTGTTTTCTCTAGGTGTGTAAATGTTTCTTTTCCTATTTTTTTTCCAGTATCTGAAACAGTAATTATATATATATACATGTATATGTTAATCAGAAGTAAATTAAGTAAATTTCCCCCCAAACCAATCAGTTTTTCCTGTAATGGTTCATGATAATCAATCTCCTTGCCTGTAGTTCAACCCATGAGTTTTCTCATTCCTATTCTGTCTTTGCCATATCCTGTCCCACAGAAGCAGGGGAAAAAGCAAGTGGCTGGGTGGGAATTTAGCCACCACCAGGGGCCAGTTCACCACAAGATGTCTACATAAAGTAGTGTAAAAAGTATGTTGTATTAGCATGCAAAAGAAAAACACAGACAAAACACTGACATTTCCATGAAGAATTAAGTGAATAAGTGCTGTAAAGCCCGTCTGCTGGCATACACAGAATCAAATACCTGGATGCCAGATGTCTGTGTCACTGTGGACTCCATCTGTAGCACATGCTTTCATGCCATATGCTACTTTATATCAAATGGTTGTATGATTGCACAATAAATTTATTGAAAAACAGCTTTATTCCCATCTCTCACTGCTCTTTCTTTATTCTTCCATCTCTTTCTGTCACCTTTGAAAAAAATGTTCTATAGACAACTGTCTTTCTACACACTATATTTCCCCTTTCCTTCCAAAAAGAGGATCACTGAACTATTGGGGTCTGAGGAGTTAATGCCCAGATATTAGTGAAGAATTAGTCAGATAATTCTGCAAAGAACTCTTGCGCAAGAGCGCAGTGTTTCCTTTTAGGGGACTAGCTTTAATATTTTAATTACACATTCACACATTTTAATTTTGCAGGATATAGCAAAGCTATATTTAACTTTATAACATAAATATGTTAAATATGAACAGAGACATTTTGAGCCCACTTTCCTTTTAAGAAGACGAAGCAGTGACAAAAAAATCAGCAGAAATGAGCATTGTGGATATTTTTGTTTGTTTTTGTTTGGGGGGGGGAGGTGTTTTGTTTTTGTTTTTTTTTTTTAATTTGCAAAACTGTGGAAACACTGACAACTCAAAATTTCAACATTTGTTTTCATTAAATTGAATAACTTTTTTTCTTATGACTGTCCTCAAAACATGGCTATCTCCACTGTAGAGACAAATTATCTATTAGGTAAAACAAAGTAGTTTTATCTAATTAGTTAATTAGATAGTTAATTTTCATGCAAATGGTGGTTTTTCTCATCACCAAGTTTCACTCAGCTTTATACCTTCTTTGTGATTCCTTAATTTTTGATCAAAATACAACTGAGAGCATCTTCAGAGCTTCTCTAATTTTATCGCTGGTTTGTGCTTGTCCCTAGGAAAGCTTTTGGATATACCTGAGATTTCAAAATGACCATGACCATTAGACATGAAATTTAGCTCTTCTTTCTTCTGCATGACACTACAGTGTCCCCATGTTCATGGCAGAGGTATTTTTTGACATATATTCATGAGGTCACCTGTGTCTCATTTTATATCTTACTGTTCTGTGGTAATGGCAATGTTGAATCTGTGTAATTTGCTTTACCCTAAGCAGAAGCTGACATTTGGCTCTAGCCTTGGTCTGTCAGAAAACATCACAATATTCTTGGAACTTTGATTTCATTCTGGTTCATTCACTTCTTTATAAGTGAACTCATTTAAGTCAGTACACATGTAGTGCAATAAAAATAGTGTAAGTGAGAAGTGAATCCAGCTGCAGGGTTTTTACTTGTGTTGTTATCTTGGCTATCCTTTTAAAGTATTTAGCAATGGACAACACCTATGTTTTGTTGACATTCATCAGTACTTTCTTTGGCTAAGAGTTGCAGGACACAATAATTCTGTGTTCTGTCAAATTGCATGGCAGTGGCACTTCTTTCTGAAAAAGGTATACTTGATATATTGAGGGTGTTAAAAAAAAGAGAAGAAAGTCTGGATCATGAACAATGGTGACTTGAAAAGATTAGGATCTCACAAAATAAAATAAGGACAAAATTAGTCACAGGTACAGCACAGGTTTTCACTGTCGTACATTCAAGTAAGATCACTTTTGACATACATACCATTCCAGTGTGATAGGGAGGACAGTGTCCCCAGGAAAATCCCTCATAATCTTCAATAGAATTTAGGGTACTAATTGCTTTTGCATTCTGCCAGTAAGCCTACTCTACAATGTCTGGGTCCCTTTTTTCCTTTAATTCGGCCCCATAGATTTTGAAATAAATAAATAAGTAAATAAATACTGAGAAGGTCAACCTGTCAGCTTAATATCTGTTGACTGATAAAAACCAGAGACAATACTAGTCTCTCAATGGAAAAAATAGTGATGTCTGCAAACTACTAATTCAGTCTTTCTCTACCTTGTAGTACAAGATTCTCCTGAACTCAATTTCTGTCACTATATAGTGGTAAATGAATCCACATGCCAGCAACACTCTCAGATGTCAATATGCAATAACAAGATGATACAATTTAGTGAATTTCAGGTTTTCTTTTCTGAACCTAGAGTCAAGATAATAGAGGGAATTTCTCTGTAGAGACCAAGGAAATACTACTGAAATATTATATAAATGTTCTCAGAAAAGAGATCTAAAAATCTTCCTTGTCCACTAAGATTGTCACCCAGCATAGGTACAAATTTATGCACCAGTTGCTATGGGCAAGTCTTTTAAGATATGCCTCTTGACTCTGCTGGGCATTATCTACAGTGTTGGCTTTTGTATGGAAATGATGTTGCCATTTCAGAGCCTTTCCATTTAGTTTATATCAGCATGTGTTTTGTTCTATACATGAAATTTCCAGCTTGATTCTTGTCTCTCATAAAGCATTTGGAAACATTTTCTCAGAACTGTGATAAATTGATACATCTAGTGTAGAAACTGCCAATTTATCTTTGATATAAGTAGCTTTATGTCTTCAACACCCTGAAAGGCACAAATATAGACATAGCTGGAAAACAGATTTTTATATACGTGTGTGGAATTTTTATTTCCTCAAAATAGCTCTTAAAAATTTTAGAAAGATCTTGTCTCCTTCATTGACTCAACTCTCCTTTTCCAGGTAACTATATTGCTTCTAGTGCAAATACTTGAATGTTAGATTGGTGTTAAACTGGCAGCTGAAAGTCTGTCTCTGACTTTAATGGAAATTGATTAGATCCTGCTGTCACTTATGCAAGAGAAATTCAATTGTTTGAATATGTGCAGAAAATTATCATAAACATGATGCAAGTGTAGCAGAAAGTCGTTGATTTTTTAATCTGAATCAAAGTTTGTGGAAATAAATATACCATACTTGCTGAA
Source organism: Grallaria varia (assembly GCA_013396735.1). NCBI lineage: Eukaryota > Metazoa > Chordata > Aves > Passeriformes > Formicariidae > Grallaria > Grallaria varia. The sequence continues at coordinate 139,431 of VWZG01003348.1, read as the reverse complement.
GCCTGGAGAGGGTAAGGGAGGTAGTGGTTATTTAGTAAACCAGTTAGAAAATATTTAGAGATAGCCTTTTAGTTTACCAAAACACCGCTTGAATGTTTGGGGAAACTCACCACAAATTGATAGCTATTATGATTTGCCAGGTATTGCTGACGGTGTTGAAGGATGATCCATTGTCCTCTTTTTCCATAGACTGTTATTGTGTTTATTGGATCAGACTCAAAACTTGTATCTATACCGGCCTGGAATTGTACTGTAGTTTGTTGTCTGGCCAAGGGAGAATGATAACTTTGGGTCTGCATGGACACTTAGAGCTCAATTATCTTAATTTGTTCTGCTGGCAATTAAACTAACAAGAGGTGTTAATTCCTCATTTTGTATATTCCACATTACAAGGTGTGCTTTTCTGACTAAGATTGCCCCTCTGCAGCAATTTGAGGCACTTCTAGGATGACTGAAAGATAATTCAACTTGTCATATATTTAAGAAAAATCTATGTTCTTTTCTACAAGTTAGCACTTCAGTGCAAATAACAAGGTAACATGGTATGACTCACAGTCCTCAGGATTCATTACTTAAATCCATTTGTGTACTTTGATAAGTAGTGTAATTTCTGAAATGCTTATTGCTTTTTTAGCCTTATGCTTAAAAAACCCCTTATATAATCTAAATTTAAGCAAGATATCACATAAAAATAAAGAAATGTTAAAACTTAACACTGTCGAAAGATCAGATCTTGCAGTCTTTCCCACATCCCTCAGAACTATTTTCTCTGTGTAAGATTTAAGAAAAGAGCTTCTTAGCTTTCCTCTGAGCCATTACCAGTATAAATAATTGACTCAATGGCTTGGTTTTGCATCTCCCTTTTTTCCTACCTAATATCTTGGCCCTATGTTTTTTCCCTATTATTTGTTTTTACCAAAGGAAACATTGCTAGTCTAAAGCTGTATTTCTTACCCATACTGAGCACTTACCAATAGCAGTAGGAATGAGATACTCTTTGCTAGCAGTACTGGCAGACCACAGTGATGCCTGGCCAGCGGCTTTCCATTGTTTTGGAGTTTGATGTGCAGCATAACATTAGCAGACTTCTCTTCTCATGCCTGGGGAGATCTGAAAAACAAGTGGAACACGTGAGTGATACATCCCAGGAGCTAACATTTATTCCTTATTTACTGAGGCTATAAAGCTGGCATGAGTAAAAACAAAGGGAGCTTTACCTCTGACTTTGGTGAAACCAACATTTTCTTCTCTAGGTTGCAAATAGTTATGATACCATGTTACCTTTGAAGATCTTACATTTGCCAAGAGTGGGAGTTTTATTATGTGTTGCTGCAGTGGGAGATTACTATTGGTGTTCTCTGCTATTGGTATTACTTTTGTTTTTTCTTGATGATATTTTTGTTATCCAAAAAGATGCCATTTTATGTGGAAATTGCAAAATAAAAGAACACTGAAATAATGGAAATATTGCATGCTTAGGTTTCCTATCTCTGATATTCCTTTGACAGAAAGTGAGAGGTTATTACAAGTCTAATAAATGTAGCATTATTAGTGTGATGTCTTTAAGAATAAATATTCTAATTTCTTTTCTGATTTGATGAGTGGGTGCTGACTTGAACACATAAAACCTTGACTTCCAAAGAGCCATCTCTAGAAGTAACCTCTACATCTACTGTTTAAAATGTTATACATGACTATTTTGAACTAGATATATACTTTTCTGCAAACAATAACATAGTCAGTGTGCATCCAAATTTCTATTGAAGGCTAATGAATAAGCTGTTAACTAATTTAGTCTAATTGCAGCTTTGTTGTGCTAAAATACAAAACTAACAATTCAGCTTTTGCCCTGAGTCTTTTAAATTATACTTTCACCCCTACTGAGCAAGGGTGTAATTAAAAGCTTTTAGCTTTTCATTGTGTGTGCTTCTAAGTGATGTTGTTCAGTTTATCAGGACTCAGTTATCACTTGCTTTAAATAGGAAAAAATGGAAAATTAGAGAACAACATATTCTCACATGCTTTTTGCCACTTGCCTTGAAAATTGTTCTGTTGATTTGATTATTAAGCAAACCCCATGAAAATTAGAAATACATAAATAATTTTTTGTAACATCAGTGGTGTTTTTAATGATTTAAAATGAGAAATTAAAGTATAAAGGATATATTTTTAAGTAACGTGACGCAAAAGAGTAGATAAGAGTCTTGTGACTTCTAGAAGAGTTGAGAATAAGTAGATTTGATTTTGAATTTTTTTTAAAGTCTTTATTTCTTTCTTTGATTTTCTTGGAGTTTTTTTGTTTGGTTGGTTGGTTTGGTCTGTTTTTGTTTGTTTGTTTTTGTTTTGTTGGGGGAGGGGAGCTGTGTGTTTATAAATGTGCCAGAATTTTTTTGGTTGATTTATTGTTTTCACATCTAGCAGTGGTGAAATATAGTGAAAGATGAAGTCTGGAAAATTATATGGAAGACTCTTAGCTTGCAACAGAAGAAAGCCATATCTTCAGACATACAATCTCTACAAGACCCTGCTAAATCGCAGAACTGCAGAATCATTGCTGGCATCCTCAGCCTTGCTCTGTTGTCTTCAACTTCATTCCCTTAAGATTGCTAACAGTCTCATCATTAAATTTAGAAAGTCTGTGAAGGACACTATGAAACTTATTAGGGAACCTTTTCTGCTGGTCAGAAAAGTGGTGTTCATTGTCTTTTGCCTGGCCACAAGTAAGCATTGTTGATTGTCAATTGTAAGCTACCTGCCAACACTTAAGTTAAAGGTGTGAAGAGGCTTTGTTTTTTAGTGCTTTAGTAGAAATTTGACAACTCATGAGCTTACAGGTGAGTACTGGCAAGACCGAAGACTTGGTGTTCTCCAAGGGTAGATGCACTTGGTGGGAAAATCAAATCAATTTGCAAAAAAAAAAGCTGGTCATGACATGCTGTACTTAAAAAATAAATGAGTCTTAGAGCGATCCCTTCAAATAGCTACACTTTTGTTCTTGAGGATCTAGGGGAAAATGGGAGTGAGGGTAGAGCTGAGAGGAGTAAAGGACACTGGATCTCCGAAGCCAGAGTTTGGAAATAATTATGAGCTGGGTTTTAGACTGCAAGTGTACGTCTATGCTAATAAAGTAAAAAGTGACATGGAACAGAAATGAGCACTGGAATGCTGTTGTCTGTAGTGCTGAATTTTTAGCAGAGTCCTTGGTATGAACTTGGCCTGAGCCAATTAGTGTTATTCAAAGTTCAAAGAATTCCTAGGCCAGATCTGGAAGTTACCAGGTGTGAAATACTACTTGGGTGGTCAATCTTATTTTGAAGCTAAGAAGGTTTAATAAGGATATAGGCTGTTCTGTTCCAGTTGTCCTCAGGTCAGCTAACGAGCCCAGATGGGATGTATATTATGCACGTAAGAATAGACCAAGAGTCTAAATGGAAACTGACTCAGAGCTTTGAACTGTAAGTGTGAAGTTACATATGCTTCTACAATATAAATATACACATTTGGGGTAATTCATGCTAGACTTCTTTTTAGTCAGATAGAGGCATATTTGAATGGCTCAGATGACCTACCTCATTTCAGATAACTTACATGACTAACTAACAATCTCTAGCTAGTTTATGGGATACTCCTGGAAATGAACATGAGATTGCTTTGTTTTCTTTTCTTTTGCATCCGAATGACTGATTATAATCTATCAGTACCCTAGTTATCTGTGATCACACAAACACCTCTTTTACACTGTGGATTTGTATCCATACCTATCACCTGTCTTCTGATATCTCCTCCCTATGTACTTGGCTCTAAGAGGCAAGACAACATCATACCTCTTTCAGCTGTTGAGGGCAGTTCCATACCAGTTTCCAAGATGCTCTTGCCTCTCATTTTCTGCTGTTTCCTTTGGGATTTTGCTGTGTCTTCTTCAGCATGTCTTTCCCCATCCAGAAACAATCTTGTGACTTCAACCTGACATGGTCATGCTAAGATGTAGGCCGGCTTCATCCCCTCTCCACCTTAGCATCTTTCATGAAGCACTTCTCATGACTTTTCTTTGTGCTGACTGGTGATGACAGCCTCTTCTCTGTCACTTCCCTTCTTCTCTTATCTATGCTCCAAATTGATTTTGGACGCAGGCCAGTGACAGAGTTAAAAGTAAAAGATGCTTCATAAATCTCTGTGCCTATTTACACTTATATGTTATTCACCTTTCCCACTGGGTCAGTGGAACTGGCACTGATATGTTAGCAGGAAGCAACACAGGTTGACTTGTCAAGGCAGTCATGAGAGTGAGTTTCTAGAGCTTGGAACTGCAAAGAAAACGTCTTCTTTACTTGACAGTTAAGCAAAGCTAAATTGGAGTGGTAGGGTTAACGAACAGGGAACCTCCGCAAGATGCCATTTTTAGAGCTGCTTTCCAAAATAAAAGTATGCTTTATGCTTTATATCCATAGCTCTATTATTGTCTGCATTTTGACTGGTCTCTCAAAGGCAATTTTACAAGCTACAATGAAGCACTTCCCAGCATGTAACATTAGTGTTCAAGTGAAGCTGTTACTTTTTATTTTTCAAGTGGAGTTGAATGATTAGTAAAGGACCAAGAATTTAAATTACCTCATCTCTAGTAAATGTTAACACACGCCTCTTATGGCTCTCTCTGAAAGTCTGCATTATCTGGCAAGCAAATTGTATTTATACATATACTTATGTAAACACATTCTCCCCAGTGTGATTCATGCTGATTGAGCGAAGTCACTGGAAATTTTTTTGATCACTGTCCTCACTGTGAGTTGTTTAAACATCCGCTGTCTAGTTGTGAGTCAGACTCAGTGACTGTAGAGAAACGTGCAATCTTGTGCATGCTAAAAATGTTTGCTGAACCAATCATGGTATTAGCTGGTCACCTCTTGCTTCAGCCCAGTCTTGCATTATTTTCCTGACTGTAGTCATGATATCTTTCTGAAGATAGATTTATTCCTTCATCTCTATCTTTTTGTGGCTGAAAGTTCAGAAGAACTGGCTGTTAAATTGTATTCAGGCATGCTTTACACAATATGCTTGGCTTAATGCTGCTGACCTTTCGTTATTAACTGTTCAGCAGTCAGACAGTGTGCAGCAGGTCAGGGTCATTGACATGCTTGTCTTTCTAGAACCACTCCTGTGGGCAGTACCTTTATCTTACACTTCTACACTTGATTTAGCACTGAATCCATCCATAAAGAACAGTCAACATAAGCCTATCAAAATCCATGCTTACTTTGCAAATTGTCTGCATTACTGGTGAAGCTATTCATAATATGTTTGCATTGCGGAGATTGTTGAATGATTCAAAGTTTAGTTCTGCAAGAGGTATTGAAGAGGCAATATAGTGTCTTCCAAGAGTTATTTATGAAGAGCTGAACTAAACTTAGATTTATAGCAAGTCCAGAAGTCTATGTGGTTCCTGATATAATCGTCGTGAGAAGCCAGTGGCTTCTCACACACTTGCTACAGATGCTCTCCCTGCATGTGGATGTGCATTCACATGCAAGAGACTCCCCATGGCAGCCAGTGGAGTCAACAGAAAAATGGCCACCACTTTTAGTGAGTCTTTTTTTCCATCTATTCACCTACTTATTCACTTCTCCAACCATGCATGCATCCATCTAGGCAAAAGTTTTGCTTTTTCTATACTATTGGCAGATAAAGTAGCAAAACCCTCTAGTCTAAGTACATTCCAGCTCATTCCCTGATTAAATGGAACATATTGTACGTCAGCTTAATAATACCGCAGCAATTGTTTCACAGAGAAGACTGCAGAGATAAAATCTTCCAAGCAGTATTAGGAAGACCAGGTTTTTTAATACAGTGTATCAAAACTATGTTGCTGCTTATCTCAGCATCTCGCATCTTTATCAAATAAATGAGGAAGTAAGGAAGCCGCACATAATTTTAACATGGTTAATCTGAGGTTATTACAACTAATATGTCCAAAACCATATTTATTTATCTCTGAAAGTCCAACAAATGCTGCTAAATTCCTATATGCCCATATGAACAATGATCTTTCACAAGACAATGATAATTCTCACGGGGATGAAGCTGCAACGGGCACAAGCAGCATTTTCAGATAAGGAATATTAGTGTAATAGCAAATGAGAAATAAGTAAACATGGAATAATAATTTTTAAAGTTGAACACGCTTGACACATTAAGACAAGATATGATTAACCATGTCAACTGTCACGCTTTCACATCTAGAAATAATGGATTCAGTCTTTAGAAGTGGAACTGAAAAATGGTGACTATGAGAACACTTGAGATTTGTAGTGTACAGGACAATTTCAACATAAACTGCTTGTGAAAATTCAGTTATGTGAAATATTTATACATAATTATGCAGTCTAATAGAAGGAAAACAGAGAGGTGTCTAATCTAGCAGAAAAGGCAGACCAAAAATGGAAGCTGGAATATGAAGAAAAACAATTAAAGTAGAAAACTAGTTAGATATTTTCTTTTACAAAGGGGTGGCAGTCACTTGAATCAACTACAAAATGAAATTGTACATTCTCTGTGTCTTATCGAATTCAGCTTGAAGACAAACTCCTTTTTAAAAAGATATTACTCAGCTATAACAGAGACATGCTTTACTCAAACATAGATTGTCAGATTGAGGAACTCACTGCATTTGTCTTACTGAAAGGGGATCGAGCTCATTTGTTTCCAAATTATTAGTGCCCTACATGGGCTTGTAGCAGTTGGAAAGAGGAACCTTTAATGAATCATAGAATCACAGAATGTTAAGGGGCTGGAAAGGTCCCAACTGCCCCTGCCACGGGCAGGGACACCCCCCACTAAACCAGGCTGCTCAAGGCCTTATCCAAGCTGGCCTTGAACACTGTCAGGGTTGGAGCATCCACAACCTCTCTGTGCAAGCTGTTCCAGTGTCTCACCGCCCTCACAGTAAAGAATTTCTGCGGTATATCTAACCTAAATTTCCCCTCTTACAATCAGTACCCATTACTCCTTGTCCTGTCACTACAGCTCCTGACCAGAAGTCCATCTCCAGCTTCCCAGTAGGCCCCCTTCAGATAGAGAAAGATTGCTATGGGGTTTCCAAGTAACTTTTACTTCTCTAGGCTGAACAGCCCCAACTTTCTTAGCCTGGAAGTGCTCTGAAATTTTGTTTCTTGAATGAGGGAAAGAATGAAGTCAATACACTGGAATTTGCTTATTCTGAAGTGAAATCCCTACTGAAAAGTTGACATTAGCTATAAATTGGAGTATGCTACTCCTCGTGGTAAGGTTTCACTCTCTCACAAGGTTATAACTATTGCAATATGTATTCAAACTAATATTAGGAATATGTCTTATATGCTGGCCAGATATTAAAAGATCTGGAATATGCAATAATCTTCTTTCTCCATTTCTGCAACAGGGTTATTTGTACTTTTCTGGACATTCTTATAATATAAGGCAACATTTTCTGCAATACAGCTGGTAGAACAGGTGTTCCAAAGGCATGAAAATTGTAGTCCTGAACAAAACAATGAGAATTTAATTTTAAAAATGTACATGATATGAAGGACTTGTATAGGCCCATATGGTCCAACAGCATCCCAAATTCTGTAATGGTTTTATGAATGATTAAGCACTGGCAGAGGTATGTACTGATTAAATATATCACTGGGGACAGAATCTTGAGGCTGTGTGAAATCCTAGAGCATATTTTCTTGGCCTTTACTTGGCAGTGGTTTATTATCCAAAATAAAGATTTGATTGCAGTTGAAGACTGCTGACTGAACTAGCAGAGAGGAAAGCAAGACAGACAAACACATTCAAGCCAGCTATGACTCACCTGAGGGCACAGTAGTTGTCACTAGTCTTGGAAGAAACAAAATACATGTGATTTCTCTGCTAACACCAGTGAAACAAGACTAGAAGTCTTATGCTACCATACATTGTGATTTCCAAACTTGTTTCCATGTGTCTTCCTTCCAGAAAAAACAGCAATATGAAGGTCCTGTTCCTTGATTTTATTACAGGTGATCTCATTCGTCAGTTTTGGTTCATTTATCAAGGCACAAGAAATACAAGCATACAGTGTGGCACAGGTTCATTTTTAATCAAGATTTGAATTAGACTTAATCTGATTTGTTGCAAAATGTGGACATCTCAAAAGAAAAATTTGGCCTTCCTTAGTAATGTTTGTGAAAATAATGGCAGATATTCCCTGCAACCTGTTTGAAATTGTTTGGAGATTATTAATTATGTGCCTTTTATACTCTGCCTATCAGTTCACTTGAAAGATCAAAGTTGTCTTCATCGTCTTAGATAACTGATAATTGGAAAGGTACATAGAACACTTCTGCTGATCACCCTTCCACCCTTGTGAAATATTCTGTCACTTATTAGCCCTCTGCCTCTGAATCAGGATTTCTTAGCACGAAACACGAGTTACTAAATACCTTCATGCAAACTTGTCTATGGCAAATCCAGAATGACTACTGCCAAAAGATTAAAGTGAAGGTGAAACCATCTGATCAAACTAATTCCACCAATGTCCCTTGATAATAGCATCTAGTGCCCAAAGACTGTCATTCCAAATACCAAAAGTAATTGTTCCCCCCTTATTGAAATATTAATCTTGATATTATTATAACACTTTTGAAAGCAATATCCAAAATTATAATATCCAAATACATTTAATCTTTGTTTTATAAGTTGATAAAATATGAAACTAAAGCATAAAGACATTAAAATTAGCATATTTATTGCAGGTTTTATGAGATATGCTGCTGCTAAACACATAAAATCCTCTAGGATAAATCTACATCTGGTGCTGTCTTGATAACTGTTGAATTTACAATGGTGAGATATTTATACAGGCTTTTCTTTTAAAGAAATAGCTGAAGTGTAGAGTTCTTTTGTATGAGTTGTGCTCGGTCATTTACTGCTGCAAGCTACTGGTGCAGTGCATCAGTATGAAAGTAAAATATGTATATGCCTAGAAGAGTGTTAATTTTTAGAAGTGAAATACGTAGTTCCAATCATTCATTTTCTACCTCATTGTAGTTTTTCTGGCTGAGCAGACTTAACTTGAATATTTTTAATTGGTTCCAAGCACCAAACGTTTTGCCACTCATGTATAATGTCAACCATACCTTAAAACATTCACTGTCTTTTTATTTCCGTAAGCCTCTTTCACTGGTTTAAACAAAAGGATATTTTTTTACTAGGGATAGCAAAGAAAAAGTGGCAAAGTTTGAGACCTCACTGTGAAGTTTTAAATTCAAACCACCATCTGTTATTTAATTCTCACTAACACCTCAAGATTTGCTAGAAATTGGTACAAAAGTGCTGCATTTTAGTGGCTTGTTCCCCACCACAATGAGTCCAGGATGGTTACTTTGTGGCCACTGGGGTACATTAGCTCTTGAAACACAGGAAGGCTTGGCATAACTTTGTCTTATGTCTTGCTCTGGAGATACAGTGAGATGAGTAATTCTAATATATCTTTTTGAAAGGACAAAGTCCTGCTGAAAATGGCATTACAAGGTAATCCAGACACTTCTTTTTTGTTTTCTTCTCCTGCTTTCTAGTAGAGTGATCAGAGTGTCTGTGAACTACTCCTGGAGAGCCCTCTCCCCTCAGGCCTCTGAAAAGTGTCTTGCACCTCTTGGTCATAAAGCATTGATATAGACTTTATGAGTCAGAAATTCTGGCTATCCTGTTCTCATCAGTAATTATCATAATGAGTTGAAAATCGGTATGGATCTGATAGTGACACATTAGAGTATCAGTTGGCATCAAGCTGTTGAACTAAGTTTCACTAATGACCATGGATGAATATGACTTTAATTTGGAACTTTCTCAGGACACAATTTTTTTTGTTTGTTTTTAGAACAAACCTTCATTGTACGTCTGATTTCACTATTTTTTCTGGTTAGTTGCAAAGGAGCCTTTCTTCTGAAAATGGAAAAAATCCCTTGTTTCCTTGACTATCAAAATATTCTGTGGGTCAGAGAACTGAGGCCTATGTTTACGTCCAACAGCATGTCAAAAAGAATATCAAATATTCTTCTTAACTTTCTGAAGGAGAAGAAAGGGAAGAAAGTTAATAAAATGAATGGGTTTTGTTGATAGGAACAATAACCAGAGAAAGTTGGGTGAGAGCCAAATGAAGATTAAGAAAAGAACAGGCTTCTTTAAAGAGTGACCAGTTGGCATGCAATGGATGTAAAATATTTTTGTAACTTTGGCTCTTCTCATGTGTGTGAGACCAGAAAATAAAGCATAATCACTTTCTGAAATATTAATCTTATTTTTGTATTAAAGCTTCAAACTAAGATTCAAGTATGCCTTTAAAATTTAGAGTGCATATCACTAGTGAACTTTTCAACCTTTGAATTTTGCCAATAACTAATCCTGACAGAGCTATTATAAAGGGGAGAACCATACCAGAATTGTTTACACAGTTCAGTTTTGATCTACTGACTTTGAATGCAATTATCATTTCAGAATTAATATCTTGTCACTGTGTATATGGCTTTCACACTGTTGCTTTCTTTGGTGTAATGAACCAGTGTATTTCTCAAAAGCTGTTCTTTTACATGGAAATCCAAAGGGACCTACTACTTGTTCTTTTCTATTAATTTTAATTATTTATCCATTGAACTTACATAATTACTATGCCTATCCATTCACAATATAATATATTGGATACTGTCCAGTTACTCAGGTTTTCCACAGTGGCTTCTGTATGTTTATTAGATTGAACACTGTGTAACAAACCTATATTGACCTATGCATACAGCTCTTCTAAACTAGCTGCCCATCTTCTTAGTTTCTGTAGAATCACAGCTGGAGCCCATCAAGAAAAGAAAATGATTCACAGTTGCATCAAATATACATACTGATTCTGTTTCAGATTTCCTTTTTTCTTTCTTTCTTTTTTTTTTTTTTTTTCCTTTTTACAGGAACTAATTCTCACCTATAGCTAGACTACAACTGCAGAAGGTTAAAAATGGGATAATTTTAGAATTTTGGTAAATATATCGAGGAAAAATTCAGGAGCTATCAGGCTTGGAAAGAATGTGGGCCATGTACTAATTTCTCTTCACAGAGCTGGAGGGCAAAATATATATCTTAGGCCAACCTCCCACATTCAGGCTTCTAGTAGACATTCATTGAATTTAATTAGTGTTTGCTTCAAAGTTGTTTAAAGTCAAAGGTTTTCTTCCTTTTAGTGTATGATGTATTGTACTCCCAATTCTGTTTTCCCAGCAGCAATGACAGGGTAGGAAGATAGCTATGCATAGCTGCCCCTTCCTTTTATTGTAGCCCTGTGTATATGCTTTTCAGTCAAGAAGCACAAGTTTACAGTCTTCTCTTTAACTAGCTATTTGTACCCTGCTGTCCTTCCAATGGCTCATAATATATTCCCCTTGAGAAAACCCTACCTTCCATATTTTCTTTTGATTTATTTTGCTAATTTTTGGTGTGCATTTCTCAATACAGACTGGACTATATGCACCGAGTCAATGTCCATTATCTATTTTCTTTCATTCTGTTTTTGGTTATGTTTTGAAAAATCCAGTCAATGAGTAGAACACATAGCAAGGATCAGAAAATACCCTTGATTGTCCTTATTGACATTCCATTCAAAATACTGCACAAATTTTAATTATTTTGACTTTTTCTCTGTTTGGTATAGTGAGGAAAATGATACACCTCCAGTTTTAATGCTACAAAAAAGCCCACATTTCTTAGGAGGTCTTTTTACGTTCATGTTCTTCCACAATAAGGACTCATGCATGGCTTCAGTAATCTTATATGTCTGCATTTCTGACATGTTACTTCTTACATCTTCTTTCCTGAGAGATTAAAGAAACAAGAATCAACAAGTTCTTAAATCTTCTGCTTGTTCTAAATTTGAGTTCATGTACCAAGCTTAATATCTGATATTCAGGGTCCTGAGTGACATGAAGAAACTCTGCAACCCTTTTTTTTCTTCTTCCTGGGGGGTTTAACTGCCTGTGTTTAAGGTCAGCTGTGATGTGACAGAGCTGTATGGTCTCAAACACACCTGCTGTGAGAATGCACTTTGTGGGTCTCCTGCCCTTGGCTTGGAAGCTACATTAAATCTGAGAGCCTTATTTAAGGCTTGCACATTGATTTTATCAAGAGGATTTGTGATTCTTCCTGTGTAAGACTACTTTCAAGTGAAGTTTCAATTTACTTGATGGCATCTTGTTTTTTTGATTGTATTTTCCTTCTTCCCATGCATCTATCTTCCTCTTTTTTTTTTTCTTTTTCTTTTTAATTCTATTTCAGCTGTATTTTAACTTGGTAAACTGAATCCATGTCTTTCTCCTGAAAACAGCTTGAAATATTGGTCTGCTTTTCTGTTTTCTTTTCTTTTTTTGTTTTCCCAGCTTTGTTGCTGTTCTCTCTTTCTTGCCTCCTATTCATATGGTATTTAAATTTTTTCTTGACTCTTTAACATACTGAAGACTTTGTTGATATTTTCTATGTTCTCACCTCATCTATGTTCATGTACATGATTCAAGGATAAAATATGAATCAGCACCTGTTTCTATATGGACGTCTCTTGTGGTTCGACATCATATTTCGATCTCTAAATTACCTTACGGCAATATTTAGAAGTACAGTTCCTGAGATTTTAATTTACTAATGATTTGGCTTCCAGTTTAGTCTTGAAGTCCACCTGAAGATCAGTGGAAAAGTCTCTTATTTGTATGTTTATCAGGGATTCCACAGTTTTTCCAGATTTTATCTACCATCATTATGGAGAAATTGTGGCAGTTCTTTAGCCAGCCTTATATACCACAGCAATGAAACATTCCCATCTGTATATAAAGACTAATTCAAGAACTTGGTTTTGATTAAAGAAATGAAAGAAAAATAAACAGAGTGGCTGTGAGCACAAAAAATTCTGAGGTTCAGCTGTTTTTATCATCCATTCAAATTTTCTTAGAGCAGAATTCATCAGTATTCTGACCAATTTCTTATCAGGTCCTTACAGTTTCATGGATCATTTACCCAATTATCTGGTATAGATTCTGGGTTCCTTGGGAAATTCCCACAGCAAAATATTTTTCAAAATTATATTAAAAAAATAAGCCATTGCTCAGATATTACAGCAGTATGGAACAATTCAGTAGCAATTCAGTCCTATAATAATTCTGGACTATGAGTGTCATAGCCACAGAGCAGTTACCTTGGTATCTCCAAAGTTCTAAGGCCCATTTAAACGAGGAAAAAAAAAATAAAAAATAGAAGGTACTATGAAATAGAGAAACAATTGTTTCAACCTCAGCATGATCTTGTCACTTTTTCTTTGAACATGAGAATCTATCTTCAAAATGTCATTGTCAGTTCTAAAGCACCATCAAAGTAATCCTAAGCAATAGTGCAAACACAAATAACTGACGACACCTTTCATTGTTATGGCTTTAAAACACTTAGAGAGAAAGAACTTCAGCAGGATGATTACTTCAGTCAAGCATATTCCCATTGTGTCACATAGAGACAGTTACTCTAGATGCAGTCAAGTGCCTGTAAAAACATTAACTAGTTTCAGCACAGTCCTTTGCACTAATCCTGTAACATCTAATCCCTAGATAATTTTGGGTTAAAAATGTTATTTATCTTGTGAAGGAAAATTTGACAGAAATTTCAGCCAAAATCTATATAGCTATTTATGTCCATAAAGATATTGTAGCTGTTACTTCTGTAATCAATCAATCAAATGCCATTAAAAAAACCCAGGCACCCTTGCAAGTGACAGATGCTAAAGAAATCATAAACTGAAACTTGCTGTAGCATTAAGAGTGACACCTACATTCCTCTCTCAGGGCTTGTTGTATAATTTCTTATTGAACACCCCTGCTAATAAACTAGAGTTTGTAAATGAGCTGAGAGAGTGTGGTGCTGTTCTCTTGTAACTACATGTTAGCAAACATAAAATAAGAAGTAATCCGGTACTAGCAGAAATCTGGATAACAATAATTTTCTTCCATTCCTGTGACCTATGAATATATTTGTGTTAAATTGCTACTGTAATCTTAACTAAAAGCAGTTGCATTGCTGAGATTCCTCTCTTTTTTATGTATTATAATATGTTATGCAGCTGTGCTTCACAGTATGATGATCTAATAGTAGGATAGTTCTGAAACCAGAATGACTGGTTAAAATTGTACTTTTAATATTTTAGTCGTCACCTGGGTTGGCCACCCAGTTTGCTCATCATATTATTAATATTAATTGAATGAACCATGTATGAATGTACACACTTCAAAGGGAAAGATCTTGGTTTACAATCTATATTTTGATAGCTTTTGTTGCTTACAAATACAATACAACAACCTGAAAGTGTGTTGTGATGCTACCAGAGAAACATCCATTCCATTGTTGCTTTAAAAACCTCAAGGGTAGTTCTGTAACTGATGTTAGTTCACTGTGACGCTGTCGGCAGGATCTATGCAACTGCATGAGAGAAATATTTAATTGCAAGTCTTTAATAAAATAAAATGAAAGTTAAACAAAATGCCCTTACCTGAACAAATTAATGCATTTACATTGCAGCTGTGAATCTTTCAAAAGTCTTTTAACAGAGGGAAGAACCATAGCTTCAAAAAATAAAAGAGAAAAGCAAGTCAAATATTACATGGAATAGAGTTGCAATTTCCATTTAATATTCAATTGTTTAAGCTGAATTGTTTTAGCTGAATTTAGTTTACCTCTCAAACTCCCAACCTTGGGAAAAGAGACCCTTTTTCCTCCAGGAGCAGTCTGAATTCAGCAAGAATTTGTCATTTTTCAAGGTTTGTGAGAGAGTGTGTAGTAGCTTGCTGACTTCAGATCAGACCTAAAGCTCTCTATGTCTTTTCTAGGTCTTCTTGACCATAAATTCAGTTTGTTCATGATCTTACGGAGAAGAACTTCAGGCAATAAGAGTATTTTTGTCATACTGAGGTTATTTCCCAGTTTATTATGTTCCTCGATTTCAATCTAAGTAAGAGAGTAACATTTGCAATGCAAAACCAAGATAATGTAGTTTTTATGTGAAGTCCATTTTCTTTATTCTATGCATCAAACTACTCCCTCTTTCAGATCTGAGTTATGTTCTGAGTCCAACAGAATGAGGAGGTTTTATATGGAATTTAATGAAACACCGTGTTCAGACACCCAGCGTGTTTATGCCACAGCACCAAGTGAGTGCTCTTGCCAACAAATAGGCAGTGAATTCGAACTTGAGTTCCTCCGTAGGCTAGCTAAACATTTTTTGCAGTGTAAAGTCAATGCTGAAGTTTAATTAGCTTAGGATTTTCTCCTCCAGTATATCCTTTTCACCTATTTATGATATTAGCCTATTGTCACTATTAAGAATGTTGAAATTCATAGCCTCTGTATGTCTAAGTATCTTAGCACTGCATATGTTCTAAACATCCCTGCATGGATGTTCACTCCTTTTCCTTGACCTAACACAATCAATATTTTGGAATTTGGGGACATTCTAGAAAGAAAGCCAGTGTGTTTTTCTCAGGTACTTTGGAATGTTAAGTTTGAGAAAATTCTTCTATTATGAATAGATCTTATGTGTAGTTAAATAGCAGTTAATAGAGAGAGGGGGTAAATTTGTGCAAACTTGGGTAAATTATATGCTGGTTTAATAATTTTCTGGGTTGCATATTTTACTGTCTTTTACAAGCACTTGGACTACATGCTTATAAAATAGAAATAAAAACATTGTAAATCCCTAGAAAGAAAATAAATAATAGAAAAAGATGTCTTATAGTACAGAAGTGAATTATTCTGATGACACTCATATGAAAAGTAGTATTTTCTATACTCTGTTTCAAGATACTGTTTGGAGTGCAATTCCTTTATTACACTGCCCTCTTAAAGATATGAGGGAAGAAAACATATGTACTCTCTTATACGCTTAGAAATATACATGTATTTATACCCACAAATTAAATATTAAAAACCAAAATAAACTATCTCTCAGTACATGATTTATATTTTAATTTAAAATTAAACCCTACAAGTTACTTAATAATCAGAAAAAGCAGGAATGTTTATTGCACTCAGGCTTTACTTAAAGACCTATTTTCAGTTGCCATAGCCTATAGTAGTTGAATAAATGGGTCAGATCCATCTCTCTGTAAGAAAGCCTACTCTTTGTGACTGACTTTAAAGAATTCTAGACAACTATTTTGGATGCTGATGTCTAAATCTGGACAGAGAAATTCTATTCCAGAAGTTTAGTTCAAAGTGATTTACAGAAGCTTAACCACTGTGAGTGAGACTGTTTGTCCTCTGCACTTTGAAACAGGGCTGAGATGGTACATGTAGCAGTGATGTTCTTGTTATTTTCACTGTGAAAATCACTTAATTATGAACAAATAATAAATCTTTGAAACCTATAAATATGATTGCATTTTTATAAGAGATTTAGACTTTGACAGCAAAAAAAAAATCTGAAGATTGTTGCCCTAAGCCTTTCAAGAAAAATTAGGCAATGTAAATGGGATTCATACAATTTAAACACAGATGATTAGAACTTAATTTGCACATTTGTGTTTGTTGCTTTATATCCTGTTTCAACTAGGTATCCTGTGTTTCACTGACTAAAAAAGAGATTCATTGATCTGCTCAGGTTGTGTATGCTTTTTGGTTAGATTTTGCCAAATAAAAATTCTTAGAAAATATCACTGTCTTATAAATTCTAACCTTTAGATCTGCACACAGTACTTAATTATTCTGGAAAGAAAAAGAGAAAGAAAAAAGATAAAGGAAAAATTAAAAGAAAGAAAAATATTCTTCTGCATTTTAATGTTTTTAATCTCTTTCATTTACTTCAGTAATTCTGACAATCACCTTATGAGTCAAAAGCAGACTTTGAGAAAGTTGATGAGTAAAAGCAATGCTATGTGTATAAACCCATAGCTGAGTCTACAAAACACCTGCGAACTGCATATTGGTTTGCACACACAGTACCTAAACTTCAAGTCAGAAACCAGGCTTTTTGTTTCAGAGAAAATTCAGAGACATCAATGACTAGAACTTTTTGATAGAACCTGACAAGTAGCTGAAATATTCCTAAACTGATTCTACACCATAGACCCTTCCTGTTTCCTTGAACAAACTTTGGATCAGGTCATCAAATCAGACATTTCCTCCTCCCAACTAAACCTAGCCTCACAGCCATTTTAAAAGCTCATTTCTAATTTAAAAATAGGGATTAATTAATAGAGGTCACCTGTACTTTGCAGATGTATCAACATCCTGTGGTTTTATGAAACTTCTTCTGGAGTTTTTCCTGATTTAACTCTACCAAAATATACTCGCATTGTTCAGCTGTAAGACCTTTTCTGTCAAAAGACTTTAGGAGACTGGTTTTCACTGTTTATAAGAAAAAAATACTTCATGTTTTGTGGATTGCCTGTTGCTGTCTGACCATATTCTTATGCCAGCAGTAAAAAAATAAAACCAACAGCTTTGTAAAATCATCATCATTACTATGAAAAATCTCTCCTCCTAACCTCTTACCTGCATTGGGGCTCTCACTGTTAGTGAAATCTCTTCATTTGGCATTTATTATCAAGCACACACATCAAATACCAAGTTTCACAGTTCTCATTATGGAAAACTGGTGACTTTTATGCATCTGTCTTTGATGATGACCCAGCCCCAGATGCATTAGCAAAATGTATTGCTTATTTCTTATTACTTCCTTATTACAATCTCACAGAATAAGAGGAAACCTTCATTTAATCAGACTGTTGGTAGACTAATATATTAGCCATTTATCTCCTGAGATATAGGGATAAATTTGAAATAAGACATGGAATTAGTTTAGGGTGGATTTATTCCTTTTCCCTCAGGAATATTTGTTCACAATCAGCATCTTCAGCATTTAAAAGCCAAAAACTGAGATATTAAAGGCCAAATAGATACTTACAGGAAGGGGGGCACATCTGATAAATCAAATGTGAGACAGAAAAATTAAACAAAAATAATCTGAAAATAAGCAAAAAAAAAAATTTAAAGTAGCTTTTTGCTACTGAAGTTCATGGGGATTTTGTCAGTGAAGTGGAAATAACACCATGTCTCTATGCCAAAGTGAAGACGGCTAGCAGTTAGGGTATGTTGCTTAAAATCACCTATTGGTAAAACCTGGGCCATAATCAGTCCAAAACAAGACCAAATTCTTCTAGTTTAATGATTAAACACTTGATAAAAATAACTTTAATAACTAAGATAAGTAGTTTTGGAGAGATCAGAGCCCAGTGAGAGCTGCTAGATAAAACCTGTCAAGACCTCTATCATCTTTTTTTTTACTTTGGGATGACTGTACTTTTGCTGTATCATTGCTACTATTTTTCTATTTGTTAAATTGCATAGGACTTAAGCACTTAAGCACTTAAGCACTAAAAAAAGAGAGCTTCCAATTTAATTTTTAATAACCTATATAATTTATAAAAAGACACTATTTCATGACAAGCACAAAAGGACAGAATAACCAGTGTAATGGGGGAAATGGCAGGCAAAAACTTTAGTTTTGAATTACATTGACATGAATAACAAGAGATTTCCATTTTACAGGCCTCTAGCTAAACAACTGCAGATCAAAGGGCCAGGTAAGAAATGCCTGTGTTTGGAAAAAAAAGCCACTAGGCTTAGCCAACTTTGCCAATATCATACAAATTGCAGTATTAGTAGGAGTAGGTTTTATCAAGTAAAAGTCAGCAGTCCTCTTTCGCAATGTAATAACAAAGTGTTTTCAGTGCAAAAATATCAAATGAGGTGATTTAGAGTGTGAAAAGCATGTTTTCTAAAGTATTTTTGGGTTCTGAATGTGTGTAATTGTACCTACTTTGTGTTCTTATTTCATTGTAGATGTTTATTTATGGTTTTCCTAAAGTAAAAATGTTGGGGAAAAGTAATTAATTTTAAAATATGTATTTCCCAAACTGGCAGTTACCATGAAAAGCAGATAATACTGCCTTCAAAGTCCATTACAAACAAAAATGTAAATAACATCAACCTCAATTGTCTGGGGTTTTTTTTTGATAATGGACTGGGCAGGTCCTCATATTAGTTAGAGATATGTGGGTTTTAAATGCCATCTAAGTTATTTAATCCAAGTTTGTTCTGCTCCTTTGAGGGTTATAAACCAATTGTTTAGACTATTGAAAGACACCATTTGCCTGCCATAGAGAGGCCCATATGAAATTATTAGTTCAATTCTTTTGCCTGTGGGAGTTGGTGGAAAATCTGCAGTTCAAAGTTCTGAACTTTTTTTAATCATCTGACTCACAGTGCTATCTACTGTAAAATGTAGGGAGTTACATGAAAATGTTCTTATCATTTTTGAAAATGTTCCCATCTCTGGTAAAAGTGGAAAATTCAGTGTTACTCCATTTCCTCGTGTGTATTCCAGCTATTTAAATTGCAGTCACATATATAATAAACTATTGTTAGTAAGAGCTAGCTTTCACTTGATTTTCTTTTTTTTTTTTTTTTTTTTTTTTTTTTTTTTTTTCCTCTTTCTCT
>VWZG01003348.1:86119-119772 GCA_013396735.1 Grallaria varia | reverse complement strand
TTTGGTTGTTTTCCAGTTGTAAGAGGCTTGTTAATAAAATATAAAAGATGAGACTATCATTAATTCTAGTTCTCCCTTCTTGGTTTCATGTCAAGTCTGAAAGAAGAAACAAAAACAGCAAAGCATTTGACTTCAAATTAAGTCTTGATATGATGTGCTTGTCTCCTCCTCACTGTTCATTATAAATTCATCCTGTTGAGATAAGAATTTCCACTTGATTTAGATATTCTTCCTGAAGGACTACTAAAATGGAATGCTATGTTTAGAAAAGGAGATGCATCTCTTCTCTTTTGTAGCAAGAGACATCAGAGTAGTGCCTCTTATCTGTTAGGAAAAAAAGTACACACTTAAAACAGAGTGATACAGTTTTGGTGGATTGTTTTTTGGCTTTTTTTTTTTTCTTTTCTAGATCTAGGGGGTTAGAAAGTTTCTCATTTTCTCTTTAGACTGGATATTTAACTTACTGTGGTGTTAGGTCTGATCCTCTCTGTTTTTAAGACCTCAGTGTTCATCATTTATAGGTATAGAAACATGTCAAGTTAGGAGTAAAATGCTACTTCAAATAATTGCAGATTGTGAATTGAAAATGATTTCATAAAGATGGTTTGCATTCTATTTAGTGTTAAGGAGAATCAAACTCTCCTAAATTATCCAAGGATAGCTTGTGTGGTTCTTTACATCTTCAGAAAGATTTCACTTCTGAAAGTCTTAACATAGTGTTTTCTTTCAGATTTCAAGTAGTTTCAATAGGTTTAGCATATTTCATTTCCTTTCTGGTACTGTTCTTCAGTTCTTCCTGTCTTCCTAGCAAGAGGACTGTGAATTCTGCAACAGCTTTTTGGTTTCTCTTATCCTTCCTGATTTGCAGTTTCAGGTCCTGGTTCTGCTATTCATTACACTGGTTTCATCATCTCTTGCTTGTCCCGACCTCTCTCTCAGAACAGTATGTCCAACACGCCCTTTTTCTATCAATGACTTTGAAATTCTAATTTCAGCCATCTCAAATCATGAAAAAGAAGTCCTACTTTCTCTCTTTCACTTCTAGAAGATTTTTCTGTACAATGTGTTTCAACAATATCTTGTAATTAAGCTATGAAGATAGTTTTCATGGCTGTCCAAACTAGGAATGTCGAGCAGTCTTCATCTCTGAAATTTGATCATCATTTCTTAGCTTGCATATAAGAACTAGCATACTCTCCAGAGAAAAAGAGTCCTTGCATAGCATTAAATGGTTTCTCTCAATCAGATCCTAATTTGACAAGATATTCAGCTAATACTCAAATTGTGCTGACTACAATGCTTAAGCTGTTCTCCCAGAAGCTAAGACTTTTTTCCTACTAAAATCTCTGACTGAAGTGAAACTTGCTATGTTATGCCAGCAAATGAATGAAATAGAAAATAAATTAAGGGAGTCAAGATTCTTACAAATTCTTAAAATGTGAAAAGTATTGGGTGAGTGAGCCAATCACTCTGGAGGTGTCCCACTGGAACTGCTATTTTGGAAGAGAGAAGGACTGGTGGGTCATGGGATGGAGGCTGTCTTGGGCACAGCAATCACAAAAATATAGTGTTTGATTCTTCAAGAAGTAACAAGTTGAGTCCTCAGAACTGTTATCTTGACCCCTGGAGGGCAGACTTTGGCCTGTTTAGAAGAGTGGTTGAGAGAGTTCCTTGGGAGGCAGTCCTGAAAGGCAAAGGAGTACAGAACGACTGGACATGCTTTGAAAAGCAAATTCTAAAGGAGTAGGCCATTGCCACAGACCAAAATATTAGCTGTTGTAGAAATAGACCAGCCTGGCTTAACAGAGAGCTTTAGCTGGAACTCAGGGTGAAAAAAAAATTGTTTTTACCTTTGGAGGAAGGAACACACCACTCAGGAGAATTACAAGAATGTTATGAGGTTATGCAGGAGAAAAATTAGAAGGGCCAAAACCCAGCTAGAATTTAATCTTGCTGCTGCTGTAAAAGAAAACAAAAAATGTCTTTTCATCAGCAACAGAAGGAGATCTAAAGACATCCTCCATCCTTTACTGGATGCAGTGGGAAACATAGTGACAAAGGATGAAGAAAAGACAGAGGTTTTTTTTTCTCAGACTTCAATAGAGTTGTTCTCTGAGTACTCAGCCTCATGAGCTGGAAGTTAGTGATGCAGAGCAGAATAAAGTCCTCATAATTCAGGAGTAAATGGTCAGTAACCCGGTATGCCACTTAGACATACACAAACCTATGGGACCAGGTGGTATCCACCCAAGAGTACTGAGGGAGCTGGCAGAAGAGCTCATCAAGCCACTCTCCATCTTTTGCCAGCAATCCTGTGATCTTGGTGCTGGGGAAGGTCATGGAGCAGATCATCTTAAGTGCCATTATGCAACACATGCAGGACTACTAGCCTGGGTTTAGGAAAGGCAGGCTCTGTTTGGCTAACCTGGTTTCCTTCTACAACAGGTTGACCCACTTAATGGATGAGGAAAAGGCCATGAATATATACACTGTTTCCCGGACCATTCTCCTGGAGAAACTGACTGCTCATGGTGTGGACAGGTGCACTGTTTGCTAGGTAAAAAGTGTGTCTGTGTTGGCTCAGAGCATGGTGGTGAATGGAGTTAAATTCAGCTGGGGACCAGTTGTGTTCCCCAGGACTCAGCATTAGGGCCAGTCATGTTTAATATCTTTATTGGGATAAGTAAGTTTGCAGATGACACTAAGCAGGGAGTGTTGATCTGATGGAGGATAGGAAGGCTGGATTGATGAGCTGAGGCCAATTGTATGAGGTTCAACAAGGAGAAGTGCTGGATTCTACACTTCGGTCACAACAACCCTATGTAATACTGCAGTCTTGGGCAGAATGGCTGGAAAGCTTCTCAGAGGACCTGGGAGGGGGCTGGTTGACAGCCAGATTGTTGCCTAAAATTGAGTTTAAAAAAAACTTCCAAACAATATTAACAGAGCCAAAGTAGAGAGCAGTTCTTTAATGAAAGCTTTCAGCTGCATGGACTACATAGGTGCACATCCAGTATAGGATTCTTACAAATTTATAACACTACTTAATTATCATATCTAATGGGTACATCCAACACGAAAACCATTTGCCGCTGGTACCACCATCAGAACTGCCCCACTGAAGCCTCTCTAAGGATTCTGGGTCTTCTATCTTGCTTTGACTACAATCATATCTTCCAGGTGCATGTGTCTCAAACAAGATGTCCTTGCTGAAATCTTTTTCCTTGAAAAGACCATTAAACAGAAATTCAGAAATGTAAAACAATCAGTGAGAAAGGAGTTTAGAAACTGGTAGCTGCTACCTCAAGTGTGAGAACTATACAGCTATATTAAAATCTACAAATATAATAAAAATCATAAAGTGTCAAGCTAAGCATGAGCCAGCAGTGGGCCCAGGTGGCCAAGAAGGCCAATGGCATCTGGGCTTGTATAAGAAATAGTGTGGCCAGCAGGACTAGGGCAGTGATTGTCCCCCTGTACTTGGCACTGATGTGGCTGCACCTCAAATCCTGTGTTCAGTTCTGGGTCCCTCACTAAAATAAGGACTTTTAAGTGTTGGAGTGTGTCCAAAAAGGGGCCGGAAAGCAGGTCTTAAGAGGAGCAGCTGAGGGAGTGGGATTGTTTAGCCTGGAGAAGAGGAGACTCGGGACAGACCTCACTGCTCTCTACATCTCCCTGAAAGGAGGCTGTAGTGAGGTGTGTGTCAGTCTCTTCTCCCAAGGAACAAGTGACAGGACAAGAGGAAATGGCCTCAAGTTGCACCAGAGGAGGTTTAGATTAGATACTAGGAAAAATTTCTTCACTGAAGGGGTGTTCAGGCATTAGAACAGGCTGCCCATGGAAGTGGTGGAATAACCTTCCCTGAATGTGTTCAAAAGGTGTGTGGATGTGGTGCATAGAGACATGTTTTAGTGGTCAACATGGCTGTGCTAGGTTAATGGTTGCACTTGATGATCTTAGAGGTCTTTTACAACCTAAGCAATTCCATGATTATATGATTATATAAAAAAAATGAGTTGGAATTCCTTAATTAAGGTGTTTATTTTTACATATTTTTGTGGCCCCATTACTTCACTTATGGTTATCATCGCTAAAGTAGGTCATTATTGTGTTTTATAATACAATGCCAGGATATGTGTCTTCCTATCTACTTAAAATGCATATTGTAGAGGAACGTGCCCCAGGGGGTATTTGTCACATACTAGAAATTACTTTTCATGTCAGATAAACTGCTTAGGTTTGAATGGTGGAGCAATTTCCTTTCCTCCTCTGAAATGGACCAAATACACTTTACATAGTCTAACTAAAATAATTTCAAGGTAGATTAGAAGCATAGGCTTGCTTTAGGTGAAATTCACTTCCCAAAACCTCAAAGAGATTTAGGCACTGCACAGACCTTGTAGTTCTCTACACACTAACAAACTTTAATTCTTCTATTCTGAGTCTAAAGTCAGTGGACCACCTCTTACTAGTTGTCCTAATGAGTAGCTAGTACTGAGTTCTTAACTACTCTGTGGCTGTCACAACTAAGATGTGATATTTTATGCCATATATTTGAATCTTGACAGTGGATTAATGTCAATTTCTAAACCCCAGGAAAAGAAATGCAATTAATTATAATTTATCAAAATACATAATACATTACTTGGTTTAAATGGCTGCCTATTTGAGGGTGAAGGTCTGTTCTTAGCTATATATTAACCACAAGAATATCATCTATGAATCCTATTTATATTATCACTTTAAGATTAGTCACTTAAAACAAAGTAAGACAGAAGTCCCCTATGTTATTCCCACTTGAAAAATAGTTCTCTAAATTTACGATGAATAAATGACTCAGAAAAGAGTTAACTTTTAATATTGTAAACGTGATCAACAAGTACAAAGTTCCCTATATATGGAGAGTTGGCATATATTTGCATATATTGACAGTTGTACATAAACTATTGCAGCTCACTGATGAGTGATTAATGTTAATTTTTTATATGGCATATACTAAGAGAGACGTGAAAAAAGCACAATGATCAAAGACCCATTTTTTTCTTACCACTGAAGTTTAAATCTTATTTGAATTTCACTTGTAAAGTGAAATTGAAGTTTCTTCCCATTATTAAAATGTCCTCTTCCATATTTAAAATTCAAGTTTATCCATTTATTGGGCATTATCTCATGCTAGAGAAACTTCCACTCCCTATTAATTAAACTAAACCCTTATTTTTATTATCCATTGGAATGCTGATTAAAGCTCTATTATAATATGGTGTATCCAGTTCTTGTTTAAGACATAAACCAGTTGGTCATAGGCCTTTCAGCATTGTGTTTGTAAAAATTAACTGGTGATGTTTTTGTATTTTTAATTTGGTTTGTTTGGTTTTTGTTTCTCTGTTTGTTTGTTTTAATTGTTTAATTTTGTACCCATTATGACTTCTTCTAAGTATAGATGTGCAAAACTAGGTGCCGATCATGTAATTTGCTCCACTTAATTTCCATCTACTTTTTCTCCCAAGGCTTCATTTATAACCAGAGAGTTTTATTGGTCCATTTGTTAATATTTTTCTTCCATGCATCTAAATTACCACTGGATTTGTAAAAACCTAGATGTGTAGAAACTCATTAAATCCATAAATACAAATTCTTATTTATACGGGCATTTTTTAAAAAGGAGAAATTCTATTGGGCCCAAAGAACAAAACACAAAGATAAGACATTTGATACAATAGATTAGTATTCATAAAAAACACTATAGAGTTTCTAAGAATAAACCTGAACAAGATATGACACTTGCATAAACAAAATAGAATGTAAAAGTTGGTACAAAACAGATTTACTGGTATGCTATTGAACCTCAATTACATCAAAAAAAAGACTTCTCTAGAATTCTTTATGACCTGCTATGCTGCTATTGCATATTTGGTATTGCAAGTATTAATGAATGGGGTGCCTCTTTTAAGTGTTTCATGAAAACAATATAGTAACAACTGCAAAAATATTGGTGGTTAGGCCCAGAATTTAGAATGGGTCTCAATAAATTGAAATAACATTTTGGAAAATATAAGAATGATGTTGAGCAGGGACCAGCACAAGATTCTACATTTGGGAGTAAATTAATAGTTCAGCAAGTGCAAGTGAGGAAGCAGCTAATCAGGTATTAGTTAAACAGGAAAGCACCTAGATATTATTGTGACAAGGCAAATATGAAACGATAATAGCATACTATTACAAAGGAGTCAAACATCATATTGGGATTTCTGAACAAGATGGGAATGTGCAAATGGTCAGTTGCAAATTGGAGGATTGTTCCTTCCCAGGTGCAGGATTCTGCACTTCGATGAACTTTATGTGGTTCCTGTCAGGTCACTTCTCCAGCCTGTCAGCATCCCTCTGGATGGCAACACAATCCTCTGGTGTATCAGCCACTCCTCCCAGTTTAGTATCATAGGCAAACTGACCGAGGATGCACTCTGCCCCATCATCCAGATTATTAATGAAGATGCGACACAAGACTAGATGGCATATTGACTCCTGGACTACAATGCTAGTTACTGGCCTCCCATTAGACTTCCTGCTACTGATCAACACCCTCTGGGGCCTGACATTCAGCCAGTTTTCCATCTATCTCACTGTCCTGTCATCTGGCCCATACATCAACAACTTCTTTATGAGGATCTTATGGGAAACAGTACAGTGGGCAATATTCATTGCCCTCCCCTTATCTACCAAGCCAGTCACCTAATTTTAAAGGTTTATCAAGTTGATCAAACATGGCTTCCCCTTGGTGAATACATGCTGACTACTCCCAATGATTTTACTGTCCTTCATGTAGCTGGAAACAGTTTTCAGGCTGCTCTACCACAGAGGCTGACTGTTCTGGACCTTCCTGGGTCCTCCTTCTTGCCCTTCTTGAAAAAAGAAGTGAAATTTAACTCCTTTCATAGTATTTATTCCGATGTTCAGAAGGCTGTTTTAGAGACAGGAATAAAACCTCACCTTTATGTCCTCTGCAGGTGAGAGGAAGAGTAATGATTGTCAATTGCCATAAAGTTGTTTGAGGCAAGCATCAGAATATATTCCAACAATAACAACTGCTAAGCCATGAAAACCGTCCTGGGGGGACTGCAAAATATGGCAGTCTATTGGAGAATATTGTACACTTCATCATGACTGGCACCAAATAAAAAAAATGTCCAAGTCATACATCTATATCCAAAAGTATTCTGACTCAGGGAAAGTTTCTAGTCTTTTATGGTTTTCAGTAGTGTTTACTTTAGCCGTCTTAGTAATATAATAGAGTTTGGTGTATCTCTTGAGCAGTAAAGTGACTCCACATGAAAGTCTTGAATCAGATGACATTGTCCAAATGTGAGATATAAATCCTAGAGTTATGGGATATCATCTTGAAAGAGTCTGGACATTCCTATTTAAGACCTACCAGCGAAAGTCATTGAATGATCCCATCTGTAAGGAGAGAAAGAAAACTGCCTGACATACAGAGTAATGGAGTGCTGTGAAAAACATCATGTCTGCTGCGTTACACAGGTCAGTACTTTTAAAATTAACAATAACACACAATGGATACAAATCCCTCATCAATTTTTTTTGTGATCCATCAAACTGACATGTGAATGTAACCTATGGCTCATTGTCTCCCTCAAGTGGATAATACAAGAACAGGGATTTGTTTCTTCTAGATGGAGATTTTTTGCTTTTATGCCACCCTAGTTAGACTCATTCCTTTGTTTGAAGGGACATGACTTGATACGTGCAGCCGGTTTGACCAGGAATATGAGTATACAAAGTCATCATCAAAAGCTATTACCAACTGTGAAAAGGCAACATTTGGGAAGATTTTCTTTGGCCAAAATAGCAACCAAAATTCTTTCTTTGCCCATGAGCTATATCAAAAATCCTCATGCCATAGCAGTAGGACCCAGACTTCCTGCAAGACCACACAGTGTTGTTCACAACTGCAAGAGGGTAAAAAAAACCAAAACCAAAACAGAAACCCCCAAAAAAACAATGTCTGGCAGAAAGAGCAAAAAACTCAGTTCTCTACAATCTGAATCCCCAAAGGTTTGGTTCTGTGTTTTCTGTGGCAGGACACAGGCTGGGAACCACTCAACTTGAGCAAGTGTCAGTACTCAGATTTGGGTCCTTAAATTGGATGGAATTTCTTTAGGAATGTTAGCTGTAGCATGAAGAATCCCTAAAATATTATTTTAGTTGTTTTGGGGTCTTTATAAAGATGACATTATTAAAAAAAAAAAAAAAAATTGACAGAAACTCTTTTGAAAGATCTTTAAATCTGTCAGTGTTTGTGTTATCATAGCTGACCTAAATTGAAAGATGAAGCAGGAAAGGAAAGAAAAAAATATTAAATATTCAGATGTACTGAGTACTAGTGATAGATTTCTGTGGGGAAAGGATGTATCTGTCATCCTTAGGTAATTTCATTTTGGAAGGCTTAAAGGAATTAGGCTACAAGTTTATGTTACCTCTAACTTTGAGATGTAAATGCACCTAATGGGAATGTGATAAACCCAGATAATTCGTTTCATATATTTAGAAATTATGCTGGAAAAACAAACAAACCCCAAAACCATTCTCACAAAGATCATTGCAAATCTGTTTACTTTTTAATGGGGTTAAGTTCTTATTTGCCCTTATAAAAATTGTTTTAAATAGCTGGTGAAAAGATAACACATATATATTCTTATTTGATAAAGTTGTAAATTTCAATTAAAATAGTTAACAATAAGAAAAACAACAAAGTAAGTAAAAATGTTTGGGTGGGGTTTTTGGGGTTTTGGGGTTTTGGTTTTTGCTTGGGGTGTTTTTGTTGTGGTTTGTTTGGGTTTTGTTGGTGGTGGTTTAGGTTTTTTTTAATTGTTACAGTCCAGGAACTTGTGTGACAAATTCTCAATCTTATTTTGAATATTGAAAAACTGAGCCTGTGCTTTCTTGCTTCTACGTAGTGGTCAATACTAATAAAGATCAAAGTTCCCACAGTGTAACAGAGAAGAAATATAACAAGAAGCTTTGCCAGTATTTAAAGGAAGGAGCACTGCAGTAGTCAAAACCTGAGAAAAGGCAATCACAGAGTGTCTTCCCATTATGTCACTGACTTGCAGTGTGAGCTTAGGCTTGTTGTTCCAACATTCCTGCTCCCATTTTCCCTCTCCAGTGTTCTTCATTTGAGTAATAATGAGACATATGCAAAGCCCCTAAATATCCTGAGCACTATGTGTTGATAACAGCACTGTTAACACTGGCAACCTCTTTCCCGTCTGAGAGAGGACCCAATTCTTCATAAACTGTTGATGGCTGAGGAAAGCATTGAGAATTTCAAGTCTGGACAGAAATGTAACCCAGGCAACAAGGGAAAAGACTCTACATCAGTGTAGTTGAGTTGAAGTGACTACATGAGGATATTACACAGTCTATCTGCAATGTTCGAACTATATCACATCCATTTTCTTCCCCTCCCTTCCCTTCTATCATCGTAGAGAGGCACCTTCGACTCATGTACTTTTATATTTGCCCTGCTCTCTGTTTGTTCTCTGGTCAGGAAACTTTGGATAGTAAGTAACAGCGCAAATACAGTCAGTGATTAAAAAAAAAAAAAAAAAAGGGATGAAATCAACGAGTCACTGCTTGCACGAACGTTTACTCATCCGCCGTCACACGCTTCCCACCCTTTGCTTGCTCTCGCAGCATTAACCTGCCTCGCCTTTCCTGTGATCGTGGAGATGACTTGGTCGCTCCCGTGGCGATCCCCGCCACTCTTTTCCCTCCTGCAGGATCCCACAGAGCTCAGCTTTCTACGACCTTGTTCCGCTCAGTTTTCCCTCAAGCGACCCGCTTACTCCTGGAGTGGCACCTCCGCCCCAGCTCCCTTCACTGCCCACGGTGGCACTACTTTAGCAGTGCGTTTGTTTTTCACAAGAGTTATCTCCATTACCGCTTCGGGCAAATGAACTGACTAATGAATTTTCTGTCGGCCATGAAAGTGTGCTGCAAGTAATCAAGGGCTGTGCTGCGGGACCGATTAAGCTGCAAGTCACAGAGGCCGGAGCCCAATTGCTGCGAGCCCGCCGCGATCTGTGCCGCCTGCGCTCGGCTCCACAATGGGATCATTGACTATTTATTTACTTCGCACAACAACTCTCCTGTTTATTTAATTATAGGAGCTTTTCAGTCACCAACCCCCACCCGCCCCAGCCCCATCTCTTCGACGCTTTTTGAGTCCTCCTCTCCTGCCTCTGATAACCAGGGCTGCCTAGTTGGTCGCTTGAGTAGATGAAACGGGGCAACGCCTGAGCATCCTTTGTGGGGTGCGGACTGCGCTCCCCCAGGGATCCGGGAACTGGAATTTTCCGTGAGGGAAAGGCGAGCAGACGGGGATCTTCCTGTCAAATTGCACATCACGTCTGCCTGGAGATCAGACCTCGAGAAGGCTGCGGGGTGGAGGGGGCGCGTAGGGGAAATCCTGCAGCGCTCCAAGGCACGTCCGAGTCACGAAACAAAATCGGGAGGAGCGCAGAAGAGGCAAAGAGACGCCTGTGGCGCTGTGGGGGCGAGTGTGGCTGGGCGAGGGAGGAAATCAGTGGCAGTCCCCCAAGGCGGGCAGGACGGCGCATTTCCCACCCCAGCTGATTAGGGAGGCCTTGGCCCTATTACCAGAGCCCCCTTCCCGCCGCGTTGGCACTTAGAAGCGAGTTGGGCGAGGAGGGGGGCCAGAGGCGGTCTCCCGCTCCCCGGATCCCCTTCCAGCCTTGAAGGGGTAGAGTAGCGCCCAAAATGCCAGAGCTTAGTACCCGCTAGTTCAAGGAAGCAGTGGAGACAGGCGGGTTTCAGCATGAGAAGGGAGTCGAGAAGCAGCCGAAGGCACTCGCGCTTTTTCTGGCACCTCCCGCAGGCTGCGGTAGGAGCGCTCCGCTCACCCACGGGGCAAAATGGGGACGGGCAGGGGTCGCTCAGGGCCGTTTTACGGGCGGCAGAGTCCAGCCCCCACTCCCTCCGCGTTCACAAAACGGAGTCGGAGACCCCAATTAGGATCGCGGACTTTTAACGCCATGAAACCCCTGCGAGCTCGGGCCCCACGGGCGACGGCGCGGGAACAGAGGCGGGAGCGCTTCTGTTTCGTGGGCCGTCCCTGAAGCCCTGCGGCCGACGGTGGCCGCGGGAGCGGCGGGGACAGCGGCGACACTTGGCCTTGGGGGGAGCCGGCAGCGGCGGCCGTAGAGAAAGCGGGTTTCTGCTCCTTTAAAGGGCGAGTTGCAGAGCTCCCGAAGGGAGGCGGATCTCCCTCCTTCCTCCCTTCCCTCTATCCCTCCCTTCTTCCCTCCCTGCTTCTCTCTCTCCTCCTCCCTCCCTCGCTCGGGCGCCGCTTGCCGCCGCCGTCAGTGGTGCCCGGACACCGGCTGCACCGCAGCCCGGGCTGTCCCCGGCGTCCTGCCACCGCCCTTCCTCCCCCGCCTCCGCCTTCCTCTCCCTCCCCGATTTCCCTCCCGCAGCTCAAGGGAGGAGGATGTCCCGGGGTCTCCGGCTGTGCGCCACTGCCGGAGGGGTTGCATGCAAGTGAGGGGCTGCGGGGGGAGCTGGGGAGAGGATGAGGGGCGGCGGGGGATGCACCGTGGCCGCGGTGTGCCGTGAGCTGCACACCACCATGGCTCTTGGCCAGGTGTCTCAGGGCAAAGGCGGGCGCTGTGCTGGAAGACCCGAGCGCTGCTGCCTCCCGGGTCTGTCCCTCACTGAGGGGAAGGCAAACCTGTCGCCTTCCTCTCCTCCTCCTAACGCTGCTCCGCACCGTCAGAGCCACCGCTGTCCCCATGTATAGCGTAGGTGTGGGAACCGGGGCGAGGAGCCGGGACAGAGCAGCCCCTCAGTGCCACCCGCCTGGTGCCCGCGGTAGCCCGGAACCCTCTCCCACAGCCGGAGCGCTGCTTCAGAGCCGAGGTCAGGGAGGCCGAGCCGGCAGGATTAAGGATGTGCCCCCTGCTCTTCTAGGGGAGTGGAGCTGAGAAACAGACTCTAACTTCGCTAGAGTTCTGGGTGGACAACAATCTCTACTTCCGTGAGGTCTCCGCCTGTGTCCACTGTACGGCATTGCCAGTCCCCCTTTTGGCTTGCCGGCAGCCCTGTCATTTATTTCTGTACAAAAATCAGCATTCTTTGGGTGAGCATCCATCGCTAACCTAGCCAGGGCGCTGACACTCTGTGGAAAGCAAGGCATTCCTGCCTACGGAGTGGAGGCATGACTGCAGGAGCCGTGTGTGCACTGAGAGAAGCAATGAATACATTATAATGAAAACCTCTCTTCACGTTTTCCTTAGAAACTTTTGGGGGAGTAGAGCATGAAAAACATTAAACTTCGTAACTTTCCTCCCAAAATCTTGCACAGCTTCCTGAATCCCAAAGCAAGCTGAAGAGACCAAACGCTGACCTGTAGAAAATGTCATGAATATTTGTTATTGCTCCTTAAAACTTCCTAGGAAGTGCATTGCTATGATACTTGAAAGTGCCTGAATAAGTAAGTCTGTTGCATACTCAGTTCATTAATTAGAATACACATCTTTCCACTAGCTAAAAATTAATTACTATCTTAAAATGTCACTAATCATCAGTGCAGCAGAAACTTGGTTGTAAATTTGGACCAAGATAATAGCAAACAGAGAAGGACCTATGGTTTTGTTAGAGCTGATGGGAGTGAAATGCCAGTGGGCCACAATGTGTTTTTAAATTATAATATCAACACTAATTTGAGTGCTTTGGCAAGCGTTTTTAAAAGGGAGGACTGTGTTGCTGCTTTGTCAGCAAAGCTGCAATTCTTGTTTCTAGAAATTTGGAGATGCTGGTTAGGTGTTGCAGTAAGCTGTGGCTCTCCTCACAGCAGATTGCAACAGCAGGAGGACTTTGGTGGCATGTGCATCTGCAACGTTTGCAGGGATTTTCTAAAAAATGTCTGAGAAATATTTGAGGGACCGTATGTTATACGTATACTAAATTTATCTCTGTTGTTGTTGCGAGGGGTCAAAATAGTAGCTAAAGTGATATAAAAATCTCATTATTGGCTCTTGGAAACACAGCTATGACCTGAAAATAAAAGCCCATTCCTTTTATTAAGTAATATGATAAAACTATACATCCCAGTAGGTGGCAGCTAGCTGGAAGTGGGTTAACTTTTATAGTGATAATAGCACATAAAAATATGATCTGATGGGGAAAGCGCCTGATATAATAAGGTAATCAGAATCACATATCTCCCCTTTTCAAATGAAACATTATGTACATAATGTACACCATTTATACTTGTCACATAGCTAAAAGTGTAGCAGTTTTTTACTACCCAGAAAAGATGTAAGGGCCTCAGACTGTCTATTCTTCTTTCCCTGTCTATAGCTGGATTACTGTTTTTCATATCAGCTGCACTTGAACATTGTCCTTGTGTATTAAAGATGTCCTTGTGTATTAGAGATGTTTTAACACCATATCTACAATAGATGACCAAACAAATCAAAATATATATCCAAGGAACCATAGATTTCCCAGTTGCTGATCACTGAAGTGTGGAGGGCAGTTTCATATAGACTTTAATATGAAAAGAGCTGTGTAACAGTGGTGACAAGCTCCCAAAACACAAGACCAGCTTATCCAGTATGACATTTTATTAGGGATTTACAGCCTTTGAATTGTGCATCTCAGAGGGGAAGAAATATGAAAGGCACTAAGAAACTTTACCTGTTTTCATATTGAAATCATTTTGGAGCACGCACAAAAGTATCTATTTAAAGGAAACCCTTCCTTTTCCCCTTCCCGAAGAAGGAGTGAAGTTAAACTCCACCTAACAGAAAAGGAACCTAGGGTGGTGAAGGCTGAGTTTTTAGTTCATTATATAGTCTATAAGTAAATTTCAGTCACCAAATATTTAGTGAGTTCTAAACATCTGATGTCTTCCAAGACTGATAATTTTTTTAATATATATATATAAGGAACTGATATTCTTGAGAAAGTGTTTCTGGGTTAACTACGCCTTTTCTTTAAGGTGGGAGATAGGGTTTGAACGAATGGGGAAGGGATGTTAACCCAGAGCATTAGGTGATGTGTGATAGCAGGTAAGGAGAGTGGTACTCCTTCTGAACCCATAAAATGCCAAAAATAGCTGGCTAGCTAACATAATAGAGAATATAATATATGTCTTTAAAGAAGCCGATAGCAGATTTTAATTTCCTTTCCATATTGTGAAATGACTGGAAAGAATGAAAAAAAAAAATAAAAAAAAGGCGTTTTGACACCTGAAGCGAGGGCGGCGGAGCCGGGAGCGCTCTCGCTCTCCGCGGTGCTGAAGGGGCCGCCGGGGCCGCGCCGGGCGCTGTCCGCGGTGCTGTGAGGCCGCGGCCGGCGGCGGGAGCTGCCGCGGGGGGAAGGAATTTGGGCGTGAGCCTGAGGTGTGAGAGCAGGGGTTGCAGCGTGGGTTGCTGAGAGTTTACTAGCAACAGGAATTAACCACAAGTTGTTTTATGGCTCCAGTTCTAAATGTCTCAGCGAGTTAGGAGCTCTGTTAGGCTGAGATTACAGGTAGTAATTTTTTTTTTAAAGAGAAAATCAGACTGATAGCAGGAGTCACTTTTCCCAAAGTTTATCTCTTGTTTAATGTGTTCAAGTTGACCATGAATATCATGTTTTCAAAACTGCTTACCAAAACGAAATTAATTAAATAAATAAAAAATCAATTAGGAGGCAAGCTGCATCTGAGCATTCACTGTTGAAAATGTATCTAAAGATGTCTAATATGCTTTATTTCAGCTACACC
Source organism: Grallaria varia (assembly GCA_013396735.1). Classification (NCBI taxonomy): domain Eukaryota; kingdom Metazoa; phylum Chordata; class Aves; order Passeriformes; family Formicariidae; genus Grallaria; species Grallaria varia. The sequence continues at coordinate 104,963 of VWZG01003348.1, read as the reverse complement.
AGGGAGGGAGGCAAAGCAATTTCAAAGCATTCATGTTTGTTTTATTTTTTCTTGGACTAAGATAAAATATAAAGGAGTAGAAGAGAATAAATGAAATAGAAGAAAAAACATCTCTCTGCATTTTTACTGAGAGATATTCTAAGTGTGAACTGAAGGAGTCGCTAGATATCCTTGCTTATAACACTAGGTGTTCTTTTTAAAGTGCTTCAATAGTCAAACCGTCTGATTGAATTCCCTGCTAGACTGCAGAACTAGCCATTCATGATAGTTATTTTTGACACTGCAGTTATGCCTCCATCTTAAGGAAGAAAAATCAATGATGTTTAATAATCCCCTCGCAGAACATACATTTCTTTTCATCAGCATTTTACAGTGTTTCAAGTGAAAGTGTGCAGAGGAAATCAGTATAGGCAAGATAAAAAAAAAAAAGTTACTGTGAATTGCTAACACTTTTAGGGATGCAGAGCAACAACACTACAGGTCATAATCCAAATGCTGCTGCTATTTATTTACATGTCTACAATACACAGATGTTACTTAAGAATAAACTGTAACTCACTTCTGCCATGCTCGGCTTCTGATAGATTCCTCAGAGTGTTCTCATTAGCTTGGCATCACTGGTATTTATTTCTGTAAAGTCAGGTTTATTCTGTGTTCATCTGTATGTACCTCTGGGGGAAGTATCACGGTGATATTTTCTTTAGTAATAAAAGGCAAGGAGGGAGATAAAGGAGGCAAAAGATGTCTGTAGGCAGAATGTAGAAAAAAATTAATTCATTTTCCTGGTGGGGAATATAGGAATTATCTTTTAGTGTTTGTAATAAAGCTTAAGTGGGTTCAACAAGAGCTTCACTTAGATTGCAAAGTCTCACAGTCCTGCTTCAATGTATTTCAAAGGATTCAGACACACAACTAATTGTATTTCCAAGGAAAATCTGAAGCAGTCTACAGAATGAGATTATCTTCTTTGGAACACCTGGTCAAAAGACAAAAGTCTGTGGCTGCGTTTGAAGATATAAACTCAGTATCCCACTATCAAACTGGGAAGTGTTATTGTTCTCACTGAGGACTGTTAAATGACAAACCATATAGATCTCTCAGTACAGGGAGGAACAACAACATTTCCATAATACTAGAGTGAAAGGAAAGCAGAGTGCAGAATAAGACAGTGGCAGAATACAGTGAAAATAATAAACTAGTAAATCTCCAAGTTGCTGTCTGTTAAGCAATGTTGCAATTCCACCAAGTTTAGCGAAACAGGTCTTTGCATTCAAAAATGTTGTTCCAGTGCTGCCAGTTTCTGTTTGCCTTGCAAAAGCAGGATGGTACTCCGTAATCACTGGGTCCGGAGCAAGTTCCTAAGGACAGTCAATATACAAGCCATTACATTTATCCTCTTTCATGAGTTAACATGAATAACAGTTAGTGAATGTAAATATCATGTGGGGTTTTTTTGTTTTTTTTTTTTTAAGCCTGAATGTTACTCTGATAACCTGCATGACTTTGTTGTCAGCCTCCTCTTTCACAACTCTAAAGCTAAGTGATTTCCACCCAGGCAGTCAGCTATTAAAATGCATGAATTGATTTTTACACAACCGGGTCCCTTGTCCCCTCTAGCACACCCCCCACCCCTTACAGCTATTGTTCAGAACGACCGAAATACTAATAACAATTAGAAGCATGTAAATAAAACCGAGCTGGCTTTTTCCTTCAAGAACGTCAGGCGATCAGATCAGTTGCATAATAGAAATTGGGAAGGCTGTCTGGCAGGCAGCCTTAAGCAGAGAAGAGCTATCTCAATTTCTCTCACTTAATCTTGGCTTCGCGTCAGAAGCTGTGCAGCAGTGCAGTAGAATGAGAGCACGGCAAAAGCTTCGCCAGTGAAAGGGCTGGCGCTCGCTGTGTGGCGATACCTCAGCGATTTCTCGAGCTGGATTACCTATTGATTTTCCTCCTTTCTTTCATCCCAGGTTTACTCGGCTGGACACTGTGTGTTTGGATTTCTCAAGGATTCTCCCCCGACTAACATGGATGTCCCACCATTCCTTGCAGTTGAAGGTTGCTCCTTGGCGCAGTGAATGAAGAACATGCAGGGATTGCTAATGGGTTTGGGAAGCGTAGACTCTCTCCTCTTTCTGTGACCATGCCGTGATCGTGTCTGAGGGCCATCAGTTCACGTATCCTCATTCTCACCCTACCGAGAAACCTGACGGCTTAGAAGGGGGAAGTAAGGCAGCGCGTGTGTGCATAGAAACATCATGAAGATTATTTCCCCTATTGTAACTAAATCAGTCTTCAGATGCACCGTTAGACTCCTTCTTTGGTTACTGTGGATTGGATATTCTCAAGGAACCACACATGTATTAAGATTTGGTAAGATTTCCTGACACTTTTTTTCATTGTGCATTAAAGCCTGAATGTGATTTACGTAGGATTGACTCAGAAGGGGATGCTGGGGGAGAGCTGGGACGTGCTACCGGAGTCGGGCACCGAAGTCCCTCTTTATTTTGCATCCGGAGGGATGAATTGCTGTGTGTTTTTCCTGTCGCTGCAGCTCATTGTAGCCGTAGTAACGGCACGATGATGATGATAATTATAATAACAATAGAAAAATGACTGGCAAATGCGGTTGCCTAAGGCTCTGCGCAGCTTGCGTGGCTTCCTTGTAATTGTTTCCACTGTTTTGCTTTATTGTTTCCGTAGTAGGGGAAAGCATGGCTAATACGGTGCTTGATCAGTTAAAAACCTGTCAACTAGTTGTTAAGTTTCGGCCGCCAGTCTCTGGTCCCCGCCACGAGCGGATCCCGTGCGGGCGCGAGGCTGAGAATTGAGACCTTTGGGCTGATTTCCCTTGAAGCGTCTGTCTGTTTGCTTGACACTTGAGTGGCGTTTAGGGTTAGAGAAAAGATAATTTATGTCTTGAGGGGTGGTCTTGAGAAAGGGCTTTTGCTGTACCTTTCAAAAGCACAGCTTTTCTATGCGAGGAAAGTTGCATAAATTCCCCCCTTTCCCGGGAGGAAAAAAAAAAAAAAAGTAATTCAGAATGAAATTTCAAGGGGAGTAGAGCGGTTTTACAGTTTCAAGACTATTCCAGCTGGCCCTGTCACTAACCTTAAAAGCCCTGCCTGTGCATGCGCGCGTGTGTACGTGTGTATAAGGAGGCAAACGACGGAGAAATTTCAGCCGCTGCATCCCCTACAGAAGTTTTGCAGTGAGGAAGGGCAGGACGGAAAGTTACCCGCAGGTCCGAGGAAGGCTGTTGCGGCCGAGGAAAGTCACTCGGCGCTAGTCCGGGGCGAGCCACGACGGGAGCCCCGCATCAACGCCCTCCTGGTCGCAGGGGCACCTCGAGCGAGTCGCGGTGGGGGGCGGCAGAGGGGTCAGGACGAAAGTTGCTTCCCTAGACAAGCGTCATTCTCTGTGCCTGCCGACAGCATGGCTGGAGGGAGAAAGCGCGGATCTACCGCATTCACGTTGTTCACGGTAGCCCGCAGCAGCCGCTGTATTCATTTCTGTAGGACACTGAAAGCTCTTGCCTTTGCCCGGGAGTAGTGCCTTGGTTTGTATCTATTCCAGCTTAAATCAGCACCTCCGCACACACTTTTATATGGAGGGGAAGGTGAGTAATGATTAAAAAGTAACCAGGCTGTTACCGATCTCGTGTCTGAATTCCTAGCAGCACTTCTTTTCTGCTTCCATCTGGTCTAAAGGTGGTGCTTAAGGCACGTTGCTCTTAGCAACCATCTTCAGGAATGCTTGTTTCTTTGGACATGGCTAAACGGGTCCGTATATCACTGTGAGGTCTATTTTGCAAACAGTCTGATACATAATCATGGCCGTGAACTCAGTGCTAGGACTGCCTGTAATCTGGTATGGTACAGCTGCCTGGGAGGACACGAACCGGGATTCCTAACGGAACCCTGAGGGTTGATCTCTAGGAGTCTGAGTTACTTTCAGGACTAGATTTTCAAGAGCAGCTGTATAAACACATCTTCCTGGCCACAGCATTAGTAAGACTTTCCTTCTTTAGAGTGGTATTCCCCCTGAATTTCCAGGTCAGTGTAGAGACAGCTCTGGAGAGCAGAGGTTTGGCAATGTTTAGAATATTAAACCCGAGGCTGAAAAGTGATACAGTGGGACTCTTGCAACCAGTGACACGGTGGTGCATGCATGTGTTTCACTGGGTTACCTTCCCTTCCCAGCTGCATTCTGGTCACACAGCTGGCCAACGAGTTGTGCTCACTCCAGTGCTTGCAGCAACAAAGTAGGAATCCTCATCGTGCTTTTTCTTGTCTTTCAAAAGAATGGTCGCCAAGCCATCACTGAGCCTTAGAAGCAGAAAGGGAGCAGTTGGTTAGTTTATTTTATTATGGAGAATGTTAGACGTGAGAGAACACAAAGGAGGATTTTGCCCTGTTCACCCAGGCCAGTTGCATACCTATGTTTTGAGGAGTCTGGATTTAGCTTAATCCAGGTGTGGAGTGACTCTGTGACCACGAGAGAACCCCCGCTCTTTCCCCAAAGGCTAACATCTCTGCCTATGTGTAGGGCATGAGGGGGAGGAGGGAAAGAGCAGGGAGTGAGCTGTGAAAAAGCTTTGGTTATTTCTGAGGGGTAATGCCCCGCCTCCCCCTCCGGGCTCCGCTGCTATGCGTCCCTTTGAGATGTCACTGCGACCAGGAGGACGGGATGCCGTGGAGTCCTTCCCGAGATGAAGCGAGAGCTGAGGAGATTCCCTCCAGAAGGCAGCCTGCCAGCCCCCGCTCTTCTTTCTCAGCCAGCAGCGCTATGGCAACAGGGGAGAGCTTGAAGCCTGCCAGAGCTGCAGCCCCCTCATTCCTCCTGTGCAAATTAGCCACCATGGATTCGCATTGTCCTTCCCACGGCTCCGCTTATTGTTGGGACTAGCCAGCATGTCCCTTCTCTCCCTCTTTCTCGCTCTCAAGTTACCTTTTAGCAACCACAGAGGGAAGTCGAACGGCCTGGGTTGTCTGTCAAACGCAGGAGGTTATTTCTGCCTGTGTCTTAGGGAGCAAACACGGGGAGAGGCTGGTGCAATGGCATTGTTCCCTCCCCAGAGACACTTTCTCAGGCATCGGGACACCCGCCTGATGCTGCTGCTGCTGCTGGAGTTAAGCAACGTGGTATTCGGGCATCCCACCAGATGCCCTTCCTAAATGACACTTTGCTTCAAGGAGGCATGCGACCAAGCTCCCTCCCTTCCCTTTCTGAGCAGCTTCCCATAAGCAAGCCCAGGAAACGGTGAAGTTGAGGATTGTGCATATGGTACTCGAGGTATCAAACGGGAACAGTTCTAAAACATTGCTACGGTTAAAAGGACAGGGCCCATCTTGATGAGGGAGAAAAGCAGCAGCCTAGTATTTGTCTCTCCGCAGTGCTAAGTGTGATTGAAACCTTTTCCTTATCACTTGGCACCGAACAAAAGCCAAAATACCTGACCGCTGGCAGATCCGTTATGTTATCGAGGTCATGTTTCGTAGCTTTCCGATTCACTGTTCCTGTATAAGCACAGACCCAGGGCAGCGGCTCCCAAGAAATCCCAGGGAACTCGCCTGATCCAAAGCCCAGCTGAGCGGCCCCTCTGCCCACGACTGCTGAGCACATCGGGCTGCCCTGGCTCGACTCACCCACTCGCGCCCTCGCCTTTTCCTAGGTCTGCCTTTACCTGCTAAGGGTCTCCCAGCACCTTGTCCCCGAAATTCTAAATTAGAAAGCCATTAAGAGCTGTCAATCATCAGTAATTGCTCACCTTTGTTTTCAGAAACCCGCTTCTGGTCTTGCCCAAGGCAGTAAGAGCCCGGGCTATTTAAACAGCCTCTTTTCCCACCTACTACTACATGGAGCATGATTGTCAGCTCTTTGAAGTCTGAAGTGCTCTAAAATGCCCTCCTTTATTTAAACTGCCCGTTTACGGCCTTGCCTCTAGTCCTGTGAGCAATTCATCTCCTACAGCAAAGATGTGAAGGGGGACCTGCGACTGGAAGGTGAAAGCCGTTTCGCCATTGCATTTTCTCTCGGGTATCTCGTTATTCATGCAAGTGCGGTGAAAGACTAAAGACCTCCACCACAGGGGTCTCAATAGCCTGATAAGTGTTAAGCCCATACCTGTAGTTTTGACTTTTTGTTGCTTTGGAGTTGCCTGACTTCAAGCAGATTAGAAAGAGAGCTGAATGTTTTGTGTTACAATGAACCGTAAAGGAAGGGTGTGTGTGTGCGTGTGGCTTCTTCCATCTTAAAAGCAAAAGAAATCCAAGACAGAAGGAAAAACTTTTCGTGGACAAGGGGAGAGTTTTGAACTCTTACCAGAAACATTTCCTACTACTGACTACCTTTTTTTTTTTTTTTTTTTTTAATTTTTCCCCCCAAAAAGCCCCTTCCTCAAACCGTCCCAAAGCCTAGCACTTTCCCGTTGCCCTACATAAAACAGTAATTATAGCAAATCAAACCTTATATAATCACCTACTGTTTGAGACCTAGGGAAAAAACTCCCTATTTCTTAACTCCACTGTGGTAACCCCAAGAGGGAAATTGATAGACGCCTGAGTCTTCCTCTGTGAAAATTTAGCACGGGTTTCGTCTGGCGTACTTCTTAGCTGAGCTCCTTTGTCTCAAACAGATTGAGTTTATCTCCATGTAATTGTTTTTATGAGCTTGAGCTTGACAAAACCACAGAAGAGGCCAGCTTGTCGCGTCCACTGCTTGTGCAGTTGCCAGTGGGTGTCAAACCACACGTTTCTGAGATTTCGGAGACCATTATTGTAGTATTTAAACCCAGGGAAGTCATGGCGCAGCAGTGGGAGGTAGCTCTCTGCAGAAGCGCTTGAGACAAGAGTTCAAGTGAAAAATACCCGCTGGGTAATCGAATAGAGCTTTCTTAAAGGACTTGCAATAACTCTCCTGGATGTGCATTTTCTTTCCTTTGGATTTTGCATTGACATCCTTTTAGTGGAAGGATGCCTGTATTTGAGAGAAATGAGAAAATTTATGCATCTGATTTTTGTGGGGAAGGTAGTCGGCCTTCAGATCAAGAGTGCAATGAACATCTGCAAGCCGAACACTTGTGGCAGCCCTCGGGGATCCATGTCTTGGCAACTCCAGCCTTCAGAGCCGATGAAAAATTTACTGCTAAGGACAAGAAGCTTTCGATATCTATTAACATCCTCACAGAGAGGAGCTCAAAATCAGTCTTATAAACAACAACAGAAATCTTTGAAAAAAGAGTAAGGTTAAGAGCCTCGGGAAAGCAGCAAGGAGGTGAGAAGCATTGTTATTGACTGGTCTAGATTAAACAGCACAGAGGAAGATTTCAATTTGATAACGTCACAACCCTTCCTGTTTTTCTTTGCTGCTTCTGCTGACAATTTTGTAAGGTAATTAAATTGGCTGATTGAAGTCACAGTGGTCATGGGGCGATAAAGACCGTTTGGATTTAATGGAATTTAGAAACAACGGTGCGCTGCACACAACTCTTACAGAACGAGAATTTTAATGACTCATTCAGGGTGCTGACTACATGGAACGTCCTGGACGAGTTTAATTGAAAGGGCAAAGCAGATTAGCCGTATACAGTCTTTACTGCACTAGATAGGGGAATTAGAATTATCCTTTTAAAAGTCTCATTATTGCATTATCAAGATTTAATGTAGGTTAAGAAAGCTTTCATCCGTGTGGGCTTTCTGGAATGTCCCCAGATCCTTTCACACAGCGTTTGGAACACCAATAGCCTTGTAAAATGATTTTCACACAATTGTCTGATAGCTTGGATGCTTAGAGTATAACTTGCTACTTACTGACTGCTACTTGCCTTTTGAAAAGATGCGAAGTTCAAGTAATACCTTCAATTTAACTGTGGTTGCTGAATAAAATGGTTTCTGCCACCAGAGACAAGAAACTAGGGAAAAAGAAATTTTTCTAAACTCAAATATTAGGTTTTTTTTTTTTTCATTTATTTGTGTATTTATTTTATACTAGAGAAAATCCTCGCGATTTAGAAAAAAAGCAAACCAAACATTTTGTAGTCCTTGTAAATAAAGGTCTTTGTCCCCTACTTAATATATTTACCTTGTCTGTTTCTGAGTTTTAACCTTCATCCTCTTTAATCTCTTTCAGAGGAACAATTACTAGGTCTGTCAATAATGCAAAGTAGAAACTAGAATGTGCCTTATTTCCATAGTCCCCAATCTGCAAGGCAAATTAATTTTTCCTGAATAAGCTTTTTATAATGTGATGCTGTAATGTATTTCAGAAGATTAGATTAAACAATATGATAACATAATGGCATAATGTCATTATGCTGTCACATCTTAATTGGAATATGGAGACTCAAAGATCACTGTCATATTAATACGTATAATTTTGTGTGTGTCCTGTGCCATCCATGTTGTGCTCTTCTCTCTCTTCCCTGCCCCCTCCTCTCTGCCAAGTCTTTTGATTCCTTTATTATACGGTAGTATTTGTCTTAGGCACCTTCAATTTAAACAATCAAAGCTTTCAGTAATGCAAAGAGTATAGAACAAACCTGTGATAATCATTATTCCAATACTGGAGCTCAGCCAGCTTTTGGTAAATGAGATGGAGTAGTAAAGTTATATAAAACACTAATCAAAACATATTCTAAATTATGTTAAAAAGTAAAAATCAAAAGTGAGCCATGGGTGCAGAGCTTATGACTGCTCTTTTTACACTGCCAGCAAAGACAGCCTTGCATCAAAATTTGCAAGTGACTTGGATCAACCATGATTCAGATTTCCTTGAACATTATTCTTGTAATCCAAAATATTATTGAAATGCAGTTACTCATCTAGGAATGTGTTTGGAAGGTTGCTTTGAAATGAAATACACATTTTTAGATAATGTATTTTTTTAAGTGATTCCATTTTTAAATGTATCTGTCTGGGTATAGAAAAACAGGTTCCCTGCTAGTATTGTGAGAAGAGTCTACAGTAGGAGTAGTTAAAAGCATGACTACACTGTAGTGTTCAGATTACAAACTTTGTTCTTGGTTCACAATAAATGTTTTTATTATCAAATCATCAGAAGGTAAATTAATTTTGAGGTTATAGAGGATTTCATGTCTGGAAAAGTACACTAATGCACATTAGCTGAATATCTGTTTATTATATTGGTATTTCCATTCCTAGACTCTGTAAAAACTGATTTTTTTAAGAAAATGGTTACTGAGATTTAAAAGTTAGTTGAACTAGGATTGTTGAAAATGTCTGTTAGCATTCCATCACAAAAAAAAAAAAAAAATCCCTGCTTGTTAGAATCACTAATTCTTGTATAAGGCTTATGAACACTCTGACAGAACAGTTCAGGAAGAGCTTTCTTACTTGGCTGTCAGGAACTGTTGTTCAGAAGTTGTTGTTCATCACTTGATGTGCTTCTAAGTTCAATGTATGATCTATTTTTTTTTGCCTGTTCTTTTCCTCTATCTTTATGTTTTACTGTGTGTCTCTGATGTTTGCTAATTTAAAAAACTTTTTATATGATTTCTATATGTGTAGCTAAATCTTAGTGTTGTATTTTTGTGTATGAATGGAAAAGAGTATTTCATGGGTGGGCAGAATAATTTTGAAAGAAAAAAGGTTGTTTTTTGCTTTAATTTTTACATCTTGGGTAATTTCATCCTTTCTCCTCACTTTGTCCTTTTTCCTTTCTTTTTTTTTTTTAATCCTTTTTTATATTTTAATGCTGAAATGGAAAGTGATTACTCATCTGAAAGAGGAATCTATGTTTGAATGTGGAGGGTTTTTTCTGCCTTTTTTTTGTTTTGGTTTGGTTGTTTTTGTTTTGTTCTGTTTTGGTTTGGTTTTTTGTTTTGTTTTGTTTTGTTTTGTTTTTTTTTGAAAGNGTTTTTCTAACTTTATGGGAAGGTCCATGAAAAAAGTAAATAAAATCTGTAAGTCCTATCTTCAGTCTTAAAACTAAACTTCTAGTCTAAGCCATGCCTTAGGGATCCTTTGCAGTGTTTGGAGAATGAAAGAAACAGAAGGATTAGACAAGGTTGACTTGGCCTGAATAACTCTTATATGGCTAAAGTTAGGCTAGCTCTCATGGAATCAGCAATATGGAGGAAGTCAAAGTTGATTGAGTAGGGTTTTATATTATCTCCCCAGGTTTTAGTATTACTAAACACTGAACTAATTTTCTAGAACAGAAATTTAAAAGGGATAGATTAATACATTAATGACTCAACAGTTTCTTCTTGACATGAAAACACAAAAAATGGTGTAACAGAGACTGCTCACTCATTCTACTAAAAATTTGCCAGCAAATGGGTATGTTTTCACAATACATAATCATAATTAGTCCTGTAAATAAGGACTTGTTTGTGAACCCATGTATTTAACTGATTACTCACTGTACAGAAGTTTATTGAGTAAAGCTTATCAAGCTTGCTTCTAAAGGTGCAGAACTACTTCACTTTGGGAGAGTGTGTCACCCTCACATTTAGCTCTTTCTGAATCTCCAGTAAAATATGAAGAGTCATATCTGTCTGAATATAAAAATAGCTATTACTTTTAAATGGTTTTTGTCATTAGGCAACTGATTCAGAATTTAAAATGATTTTCATTGCATATACACAATTAGTAGGTAATAATCTAGGTAAATTTATTAAGGATTAGTTTGTAATTGAACTTGCCATCCATTTGGGCTTTTGTCCTTCTCTAGGAGCTAAATATATACCAGCTATTTCAATCAGCTCAAGAGCTAAACATATATCAGCTATATCAATCAACTCACATTTATGCTGTTATTTAAAAGTTTCACAATTAGGACATGATTTACCAAAGAGTCTGTAATTAAAATAATTACACTAGTAAGCATGAAATATGTACAAGAAAATCTGAGTCTCATAGCTCACAATGGTAAAATTTGACTTCCACTATTTTTAAACATGTAAGCAAGTATTTTCAGTCCTGCCTCAACAGTCCACATTACAAAACTTTGAAGAAACTGCTTATTTTACTTGGAAACCAATCAGTTTTTCTATCCCTACCTTTATTTTTCAGTCAGTGCTCAATCATCAGTCAAAACTACCTAGATTGTCAGAGAAGTACAGTGCTTGATACTTTAGTGCTAAGTTGTTTTATGATAGTGTGTTTTTATTTTTACACCATGGATGATATGAAACTTTGTAAAGTTTTTTATTAGTACATATGTTGTATGTAGCTATTCACAAGTACAATCAGGAAAAGGTTCTTCACCCAGAGAGTGGTTGGGCACTGGCACAGGCTCCCCACAGAAGTAGTCAGAGCAGCAAGCCTGACAGAGTTCAAGAAGCATTTAGACAATGCTGTCAGGCACATGTTAAGATTTTTGGGGTGTCCTGTGCAGGGTCAGGAGTTGGGCTTGATGAACCTTGTGGGTTCTTTTCAACTCAGCATAGTCTATGATTTTATAATTTATGGATCAAATATTGAAATAAGATAACTTGCAGCATAATTTAGGTCTGATTAACCTCTGCCTTTCTGTTCAGGTCAGTGGCTTATGTTAGTATGAAATGAAGTAAGAATGACACCTGTAAGTTGTAACATGCTGTTTAGAAAGAGAGTGATTAAGATCTCTCTAATGCTAAAACTAATGTGTCTGTTTATCCTAGGTATTAATTGTCTGTATGAATTGGTGATAGAGTATTCTTCTTCAGTGCATGATTAGGTCTATAGTGATGTTGAATACAGTGCTCTTCCAGCCATCTGTGCTGGTTAACATTAGCTAAGGAGCTCGTTCCAGAACTTGTCTTGAAACATTTTTTCCCAATTTGAAATCACAGTACAGGTTTTTTATACCTAAATTTGTAATTTACTTATTGATCTTAATAATGTTTATCCATGTACTATAAAACAAATTCAACAGGATAAAAAGTAATTTTGACCAATGGTTGGTTTTTTCAAGTTGAAAAGGGTATACTCATTGGTTAATGCAGTTCAGTAGTAGCAGTGCAACTCGTTCCACTGATCAAACACTGTAACACAGTCAGAAATATCATGCTATGAAGAATTATATGTAAGTAACAGTAATGAACATGAAGATTACATATTCTGTAAGAAAAAAGTATTTTCTAAAGCAGTAACTTCACTGTTATTCTGCAAGATTTATCCCACAATGCAGGAAATCTTTAAAAGAAATTCTATGTTACTTATTCATTAAGGAATTGCATAAAAAGATAAATCAGGAAAATTAATACTGTACAGAATACTCTAAATCAGGGGAATTAATTTTCTTTTAGAATGATTTATCCTACTGTTTTTTGGCTTTTTATATGTTAACAGGAATATGTATGTTCACATTTTATGCATTTCAATAACTGAAATTAAAAAACACAACAAACCTTTAATAAATTATTAACATGCATTTGACTACTATACTTAATTCATTATTCTTGCTTCATATCATGCCACCAGTGACTGCTCATAGTCAACTTGAGGACAAATCTTCCTTTTACTAGAATTTGTCAAGTACTGAGAAAGTGTGTCTTGCTAATTTTGAATAACTGTGCTTTTGCATCAGTCCATTTTCAAAGCTAACAGGGTTCTTTTGTTTGGTTTTCCTTCATACCTTGAGGTGCTGATCTATTTTAGACAATGAACTACTTGAACATGCTCCCAGATATCCCTGACTACATTATTCTCTTCAGGTTTTTTTTGAAAGAAAAAAAGAAGTTGATTGTCAGGATGGAAGTGGTTTGAGAAAAATAATGCAGATTAATTCAAGGTCATCCGTGTTGAAAAAATAACAGAAAGGAATTGAAAGGCATTAATGAAAAAAACACTGTTGACATACAAAAGCCATATACAACTGTGCAACTAGTAAGATTTTTTTTCCCGTCCAGTTAAAATCAAACATAAAGATAACATTTGACAAAATGATCCAATAATATCAAAAGAAAGCATAGCTTTATATTTGTAAGCTAAGAATTTGCTTAGTTAAATCCTTTTACCTGTTATTGAATATTGAATGTCATGTTTACAAAAAGAGAAGAAACATAGTTAAATAATGTGTTTGTACCTGGACTTGATCTTAGCCCTGAACAAGTCATGCAAGGGGTCAGTTCAGGAGAAGTGGTAAGCACTGTGCATGCCTCATCTGTAAGCAACTGAGCAAAGAAAATGGAAATATGTTAAAGATACATGTGACTTCCTTTCAGTACTGCTGTGTGAGTTTGTTTGGATGTCCTTGAGAAGGATAGACTATAAAATATGAGTGTTATTAAGGCTTATCTCTTCAGATCTCAGCAGACTCTATCATTCTCGACATTCAATATGCCTGCAGAAACTTACTGTGTGACTGTGATACGGCTAAGAAAAATGTGTTCAAAAATGCATTAAATCAGATTTCGTAATGCCTTTTCAAACCCGCCTAAACAATGAAAAATCACATTTAAAGATCAAATCAACATTAGCCAGTCAGAACATCCTCAGTGTTGCCTTTATGTGACCTTTTGTGTCTAAATGTTGGAGATTTTGAATTGAGCTGTACCTTTTCATCATTCTGTGATCTTCAATGTTCATTAAACATTGCATTTATTGGAGGTTAAGGTAAGACTATATCGTGTTCTCATATAAAGAGCATGGGTTGCTTTTCAGAGCATTTCTCACTATTTTCATTCATGAGAAGATACTTGAACTGGATAAAACTGTTGTATCTACCTGTCTTGTGGGCACAGGAGCTCTGTTCACGTGGGTTTCTTCTCCTGACTATGATTTTACAGTTTGTAAGAAAGGTGCAACACATGCTTTTGGAAGCCTACCCCCACCCTGCCCCCATCCTTCCATGTTTCCCCAGATGTCCTGGTGTCCTACTAATCAGAACCCACTTGATAGTTATAAGGACAGAAAAATAAAAGCTCTTTGCCATCTATTCCATTATGTTTATATATTTACATAAGTAAACAGCAATATTTTCACTAATCCATATTAAAAAGAAATTAATGGACTTTTGATGATAAGTCCCTTTTACTTTTTTTTTTTGTTTGTTTGGTTTTTTTTTTTTGACAGTCATTTGAGTGTCACAAAGTGTTCTTTTTGACTTGAACAAAGGAACTAGGAAGCAATAGTTTCACAAGTAAGCCCTGTGTGAATGTGTGCATATACACACGTTTTTGTGCTGTGGTGACCCAAATGAAGAAAAAAAAAAAGTGAGAATATGTCTTCTTTGCTGGAATTGTTGTTAATGTAAACCAAGAGAAGTGCCTGAGGGTGTATCAGGGGTCTTTCATGGAAGGACTCATAAGGATTATCCATCTGCTTCCTGACAACTAGTGTGAGCCTGTCATAGCAAGGAGCTGTGAAGGTGGCAGAATCTGTTCTTGTAGAGTGTGATCTTCGTGAATATTTTCAAAGTGGTCATGGAAATAGAAAAAAAAAAATCAAGCAAGGAGACATGAAATCTAGCAAAAACCCACACAAAGTCAAACACACTTATGGGAAAGAAAAAAAAATAGAACACTAGAATTTTGTGCCCTAAGAAAGATAAACTAAATTCTGTGAATGAACTATGGCTATATATGTGCTCCTATGCATACAACACTCCTCTCCAACTACTAAAAATGTAGAAATGGTACTTTTAAAATATCAGCTTAGCTTTCCACTGAGCAATGTTCTTGGTGTAAGGGAAATGTTCATTTAGAGAGCATTTACCTCTGTGAGACCCATAGTAACTTCCTTTCACTACTCTTTTAAGAGGAGGCCATTATGCCAATATTACTGATTTCAACCTGCAGTACTGTAAATCATTAGAGCATAATAAAGTTAATTTCTGCTACAGTTTAATGTCTTCTTAGATAGATTAAAACCACAGCACTGCAAAAACCTTTAGGTAGGTTTTCTGGGTCTCCATTTTAAGGAGCCATTGTATGCTGAGGATCAGCATTTAGTTCTTTCCTGTTCAATTAGGGGAACTCCTGAGGAGGCAGAAGAGTTTTCATTACTTCCTTATTTGACTTCCCTATTTTCATCAGGCATCTTTTCCACAAACGCTTCTCCACATGGATAATTTCACAAATACAGTTAATAGGTGGAAAGGCATTAGATATTTTATTTCAATGAATAATCCTGTTGAACCATAATTTGAAAAAACCAAGAAGCTGATGGAAGTATGAAAATACTAGCTTATGTTTTAGAGTTCATGTAGGTCTGACACTGAAGTAAACAATGGAAGCTCATTTTGTTTATTTTTTCAGAAAATAAACCCACTGATAACCATAAAGCATTGGCTTTAGTGTCACCGTGAAGGTAGTTGAGCTGTTAATGCTAAGGAAATTGAAAGGAAAAAACAGAAAAGGGTTAGTCTAGGTGTTAATGAACTATTTTACTGTTAGTAAAGATTTTTTTGTACCATTATACAAAATTTCAAAAAGATTTTCTACCAGAGCTGGCAAAGGAGATGCCTATACTAAGATTTTTTTCAGATGCTTTCTGAGTTGCCCTATGCTAAGTACAATATTTCATAATTGCAGTAGTAGTGAGATGGAAGGACAGAGGATTGGAGTGCTGTTGATTTTTAAAATCTCTTTAGCCCATTTTTTTATTAGTCTCTTTAATAATTTTTTTAATAGTCTTTAGAAATTGGTTACTTCTCAATAGAATTTCACATTTTTTAGAAGCCCATTTAGGTTTATTTACCCCACAGGCAAGAGCTTTTTAACATAATGGTTATTTCAGAACTACAGAACTACTTTGATAAAAAGTGCTAGGCTATTTTTTAAAATAATAGCATTATCTTGCTTACAACATTATATATATTTATAATATTTCAATAGCAACCAAATATTTTACTTTTTTTAATTTGTTGTGTTATACAAGAGTTATTCTTCAGTAACACCGAGAGTCACAAAGCTTTTCAAACTTAAGTTCTGTTTAAAAAAATGTTTTAAATTACTGTGCGCCAAAAAACTCCAACAACAACAATAACAACAAAACCCAAACGACAACAGCAATAAGAAAAAAACCCCAAACCCCACAAACAAACCAGAAAAGATATAGTGGTTACTAAACTCACCAATATTCTCATTGACATTTTTGTGTAAAAAGACAAATGAGCTACATTTCCATGACCCTACCTGAGTACTACATTTCCACAACTTTTATGCTGAAGGGCTGAATGTCTTTGTCTGACTACTGTTTTCCAAGTGTTTATTTTACCTTGTTCCACTATTATTCCATATTCTTCCTTGACATATGACATTTGTTATTATTTCAGCATTTATGTAGAATAAAGGGTTGATAAAAAAAAAATTCAAGTTCTCATTGGTGATCTCCAGGTTAAATACTGAACTGAGTTGCTTCCCTGTGGTTTCTGTCATCAGTGAAGTTTATGGCCTATGGATGTGAAGAGATGTGGATCATTGCATTTCTAGCTACACGAGTTTATATCCCATGCTGCAATTTCTCGTATTACTTCTCTCAAAAGAGGAATGTGTTCAGCTGGGATAAAAATGGGGAAAAGTCTCTAGGAAGCCTCTTGGAAGCAAGAATACTTTGATCTTACTTTTTAAAACCATCCAAACAAATAATAAAGAAACCCAACAAAAGCCAAAACTAAAATACACCTCAACACAAATCCAAACTTTCTTTCCTTCTGGACATTGATATTATGGATTTAGAGACTAATTTAGAAAAAGTAGAATTTTAAGAGTGCAGAAACTACAGAGCATAGTTTCATGGTATAATCAAACACTGCTGCTGAGAAAAGTAACTGTGCCACAAGAAAAGAACTGTTGGCTATTGTTAAATAAGTGGATCATTTTGATCATTACCTCTATGGAAGAAAGTTATTATTCAAAATAATCCCACAGCTGCCCAGTAGCTGTTGAAAGTCCAAAGTCCAAAAGAACAATCAATTCACTGGTTCCACAGGATAAAGAAATATTATTTCATTTTTCAGTATTTTAGTGGCAAAAGTGATGAAGGTGTTGATGTTTTACTAAGTACACTATGTTTATGTACTTTAAGAATTACTTGTACAAAGAAGTTGGAGTTTTAATCCATGTGCCAAGATTCTTCATGTACCAGTTTTCTAGAAATATTCCTTGGGACAAAAGAAAGAACTATAAGTATAGCCATATATAAAACTGATGACACAATTATGAAACAATTAATTACAAATAAATCTCAAACAACCTTGCTCAAGGATTTTGTGTTATTGATTTGCTTTAGCTGTTCTTGAAATGGATCTCCCAGGAGCTTTCTTGTTTGACTGGATACAACTCCACTAAACAGATAAATACTGGTAATGACCAGAGAATGACAAAAGACAGAAACTTCAATTATATTAAAACAAAATATTACTTTAAAAAGACCACAAATTTAAGTGAGTACCATACCTGAATGGCAGCTATTAATTCTTGGGAATCTACCAATGGTTATGGACAATTACTTTTTTAAGATGTTGATAACTGCTGAAAATATATTAAATAAAAAAATTTAATTTATCTTTTAAAAAGAGTGTTGCAATTGGATTTTATTACTTTTTACAGATACATCTGTTGTATTACAACTGGAAAGATTGTGTTTCAGAATTGGGTATCTCACTTTTGTGTTACTTTTCAGAACATTCTTAAATCCATCCTNTGAAAAAATTTCTAAGTTCTGTTTTTATTTATGAAAATAGTAGATACATTCTGTGTTGTGTCCCTGTTCTCTTCACCCCAAATTAGTGTACATGTATTGGCATGCACAATGCATCCTTTTAGATCTGATCAAAATTGCAACCAATTTTTTGCCTGTGTATAAAACCAGATTTTATAATTTAAAGTCTCTGCAATGACCAAAATCTCTGTTTATAAATTGAATTTTAAAACTTTCGGCTTTTAAATTTGAGTAAGCTTGGAATCTGTCATTGGGGTTTTTGTGGGTTTTCTTTAGGGTTTTTTGGTTGTTGTTTGTGTATTTGATTTTTTTCTTTTTTTATTTTTTTTTTGAGCAATAATAAAGTAATACTATGTCCTTTATTTCCTCTATTAAATGAAATTATTCAAACTTTGTTTAGAGTCAGCATTCTGAGGAATCTTTCAATATGAATGACGAGTCTATTTTTCATAAAACCAAGTATTGCTGTGTTTTTTCTCCTCTAATCTGATTACAATAACTTTTTTCAGTGTTTGCACAAATAATCTTTAATTCTTACACTTGAATGCATTTTCCATTTCTGCTTTTTGTGCTTGGGCATGCACTTGGGGGTGCAGCCAACTCTGAGGACGATAGACCACCTCACTGTTCTTCTGAGAAGACAGAACTCCTAAAAGTTAATGTGTAACATTAATCCTTCCTTATTTTTTCAATGATACACTATTTGGATGAGGAAACCAGTACATATGACAGTAGTTGATTTTACTGCTTCTTTGTTATAATGCTTTTCTTCACTCAGACTTGACATATTGAATCTCTGACTGCCAGAAGACTGGTTTTCCCTCACATTCTAATGTATTTTGTTGTTGAAGTAACCTTAAAAGCAGGCAGTCTTCTTGAAGGAGATTTTATAGCTGGATAAAGAGTAGTAAACAGAAAAAGTCAACTATTAAAGAATCTAAGTGTTGAGGAACTCTTTGCTAACATTGTATTAAAGAGTCAGGAAATGTTAATAACAAGTTGAAATAGAGATTTGCTGGGTAATATGCCATTTCTGTATTTAATACTGTTTACTTTAATACTGCAATAATTTGAGCATTTAATTTTTTAAAGGAAAAAACAGTCGGTATTTTATATCTCATATTATTTTGTAACTAATCAAACCACAAGTATATTAAGCATTTGTATATATATTGCACATATTTGTATTTATAATATAATAAATATAATATAATTCAATATAATACTTTATT
>VWZG01003348.1:71050-81084 GCA_013396735.1 Grallaria varia | reverse complement strand
CTTATATATGCTTGTGTTCAGATGGGAACACCCAGTACCTTCCCCAGGGTGTGGGGTTTCACAATGGGCGATTTACTCAGTGAGTCACAGGATAACTTGGTCTACTTGATGGCCCATTAGCAGACATGACCCCTCAGGGTGGGTGTGAAGGTGTTAATGATTCCCAGAGGGGAGTTATCACACCTGAATCATTGGTGTGAAGACAGGGAATCCTCTTATCTCTGTTTTCTCCTGCACCCAGCTCATAGCCTGAGGTGTCAGGTGTGTCCTGGGCAGCTGTTGCAAACAATGCATCATTAACAGTTCATGATAAATGGCAGAGAGGGTATGGAATATGCAGTTCCAGTTACATTCATACAGTGATAAACTGGTCCCAGCCACTATAACTAGGACAAGCCTCCATCACTGGACATACTCAAGAACTGTCTGCAGTGTGCTCTAGGATGACACTTGAGTGCAGAGGTTGGACTACATAGGCCCACTGGTTGTCCCTTTCAACCCTATCCATTTTGTGATTCAGTGAAACACTTTTGATGAAGAAGCTTTGAAACAACACATTTAAGTCAGGTACTAATTGATCTTTGTGCATTTATTTATTTATTTTTTAGCAAAATAACATGTCTTCTTAAAAATTAGACCATGGTAGTCTTGCAAAAATTTAGTTTTTCATCACTTCTGCCTTACAGTGACAGGAATAACAGTTGCTGGTAAGGTCAATTGAATTTAGTGGAAAATTAGCAATGAATATGCATCTACCTACTAAGGCAGGAGTTAAACCTAGATATTGAATACAGTGCTATATTTTTTATGTGTATATTCACTTTGAAGGAACAAGTTTTAAAACAATAGGATATAATCTCAAAAATTTAAATACAAGGCAAGACCAGTGATTGATCTACTTTTATGTACTCAATAAAATGAAAGTATTGATAAGAAAATACAGGGCCTATACATCCAGGGATGAGTAACACACATTTATAGAATCATATCAAGTTACTCTGTAGTTTAACAATGTATTATTTTGTTACTGAAGACTATTAATTCTTAAATTTTGCCTTAAATTTCTTATCATGTGAGCAACTGACTAGGAAGAAGACTCATTCTGGAAACAATTATTCAGGGACTGCTAGACTATTGGACTATGAAATCATGAGACAAAATGTGCTGTTTGTCTTCCAACTATTCATCCAAAACATTTAGAGGCCACATTTTATAGTGTCTAAAGGAGTATATTGTTACAGAACCTAGAAAAAGGAAATTCTGTTTTGAGAGTTTATTTATTCTACAGCGTGCTTGTAAGTAGATGTCTGTTTACTAGTCAGTCTGTCCATCTTAAACAGAAGGCAATTGAAACTCTAAAGCAAATAATATGGGGCAGAGATATGTGTGGGAAGGTTAAATCCCAAGGCCTGTCCAGTTTCCATATTAACAGTTCTTAAAGGGGGCTTATTAGATGGGGCCCAATTGTTGGCAGCGAGTCTTGCGACAGGAAAAAGAGGAAAGGTTTTGAACTAAAACGGCTGATTTAGAGTAGATATAAGGAAGACTTTTTTTACTGTGAAGGGGGTGAAACACAGGAACAGGTCGCCGAGAGAGGTGGTAGACGCCCCATCCCTGAAAACATTCCAGATCAGGCTGGATGGGACTCTTAGCAACCTGATTTAGTTGAAGATGTCCCTGCTCATTGCAGAAAGGTTAGACTAGATAGTCTTTAAAGGTGCCTTTAAACCTAAACTATGATTCTAAGATTCTTTTCAGTGAAAACCAACTCAGGGTAGATTATCCTACCTGGGGATGGGAGAAGGGGTGACACAGACATCTTGAGTGTACAATATGTACAAATGTGTGTATTTGCAAACAGGGATATGTGTGCACATGTAGGCATAACACTTTATTTTTGTTTCTTCAACATCTTGATGTAATCTGATTTTATATTTTTGGGGATATTTTGATTCTGTATTCTTATCTCTATATATAGATGTCAGACACATACATATACATTACATATATGAATATGCAAACTGAAGTTTCTAGTCAGTACCTCATGCTAGCTTCTACAACCCAGCTGTGAAGCATTTTGATTTCCTTCTCTCCCGCCCTTCATTTTGAGCAAAATTCCTTTATTGCTGTCCTCTGATCTTAAAGCTTCTGTTTATATGCTCTCAAGACTGATTGAAGATGAAGATTTTAACCCCCCTCCTGTAAGAAAGGTTTTGAACCTGTGTGTCTGCCTCTCAAAATTATAGGATCTACAAGATTACTGTGTCATCCCGTCAGCTATCTACTAAGAACTATTATGTTGCTAATCCTGGTCACCTAATGGACTCCATAAATTACTAAGGGATTTTAGATGTGGACTTTATCCTGAGGCTAGGCTCTGAAACCCCTATGTGAATCTAGCCTTTAGTTGTACCTTGTTTCCAAAATGAATGTCCTATTTCACTGGGTTACATTTCTCTCCTCATTATACCTGTGTAATGTCATTGCAGGCATGACAGCAAGACTGCTGTAAATCAGAGTAAAACTTGACCAGCATTTTTAATGGATACTTTATTTAATTCACATTATGCTCATCTTTTAAACTACTTTTCACATATGATCTTTAATTTCTTCTCTGATTAACTGCATAGAAATTCTAAACAGGGTGTATGGCTGGAGTAGCCCACACTGATGGCATCTAAAAACTAGATAAGTGATTATTTCTAATGAATGATATGTGTGTATATATGTGTATATATGTATTTAATGCACAGTGTAGCATTTCTTTGTTCTTCAGCTAATTTCTAGTAAATACCATATCACTGATAGAGCGGAAAGGATCCACTTTCTCTGGCTTTCTGAAATAGATATGGTGTGCAGACAAGCACAGCCACTACTTTAATTTGTGAAGAAGGAGTGGTCTTGGAGGATAGGATGCATGCAGCTTGTGTTAAGTACTTTCCCTGCCATTGTGCTGTCAATACTCTTCTTTCGGTATATGTGTTCAGAGCACCATCCTTAAAAATAAACCAAAGGAACATAAGGAGCCAGAAAATCTTCCTGTTAAATATATCTGCATTGTTTTATCTTGTTGGAATAAACCCATGCATTTTCATATTCTGCTGCAGCTATTATTTTTTTTTTTTTTCTGACAGAAAAAGGAACAATTCTTCCAAAGAAAGAGTTTTGCAGTAAACATCAGATAGCAAAAGGAAATTAATCTGCTTATAAAATTTTTGCTGAATGTAGATTGAAATAATACATAGCAAAATTGTGTGTTGGCCACTACTCAGTTCTCACTAATTCTTCTTTCACATAAGGAAGCAGGTCTTCTACTGACTTCAGTAAATGTTCAGTGACTGAAAGACTGCTTGCATCAAACCGAGTGGCCACTGCTTCCTGAACAAATGCAAAACTGAGACGTAAGCTTCCTTCATCTGATAGATATGACAAAAACACATGTGAAGATCTTTGAAAAAATTTGATTCATAGTTTTACACACATACAGTTATAAAGCATGAATGCAAATATTTCATTGTTATTCTTCTCTCCTCCCAATGGTATGCTCAGATTTAATATGTAGTTTCAGTCGCATTTTTTCACACAGGTCTGGGCCTCTTAAATTTTGATAATCAGTTTGAGCAGCCAGATAAATACAAGACACTTCCAGAAACAAATCAAAATTCACACGGTTGTAAGATGCCTGCTGAGGCAATTGGCAGGATTTCCAATACTGACTCTCATAAACAGCTTGCCTGGAGATGCTTTGAAACACAAACCTGCCAAAAAGAAAATGTTGCTTGTTTAAATACTTGACCTAAGCTCTGTTTGTATTTGAATAGGGCTGTGAAAATTTCTAACACTTAAAGGTGAACTCTTTAATTCATTATATTTTCCTTCCATTATTTGGTATAAATTTATATCTTTAATTTACATCATTTTTTTTCTAGCATAAGTGATTTTCTTCAACTTCCAGTGGTAAGAAATTGAGTCATGTGGGAAGAATTTGCCGTCCCTTAGTAACTTAAGAGTAACATAAGCACTGCAGCAGTTTTTTTGTTTGCTTGTAGTTTGTTTGTTGTTGTTTTTTTTTTAGCACTGTCATAGATGTGAGATACAAAACAAACTGGTAAATATTTTCTATTAAACAGAAAATATTAGGTCCCAAATATGCATGTAACAAATTTAAACACTCTCAAATTATTTTTATTTCAAAGATTTATGAGAAAAAGGGAAATACGAGTTCTTTCTAATGTGTCCAGATTTTGTGACCTGTCGGTCATGTTAGTATTCAACTGTTTATTTCAATACTTAAATTTGAGGAATTGAATTCTAAAAAGGAACCACATCCTGAGTTAGGTATTCAGGATCTGTACTGGGTACACAGTAAGCAAGGGGAAGCCACAAAACCCAACAGATGGAACAGTGAGCAGTAAAAAATAAGCCGATAAATGAAGAATCATTCATGTCCTGGAATTAGATGTGGCTTCATGTGTCAAGAACTATTCTACCAACCTATCTTAAAAAAAAAAATAAATTTTATCACATTTTATTTGAAAGACAAGTAGAGAAGATATCTATGTTTTTATAGAATTATCTAGTGGTTAATGCATTCATACAGGATATTGTATTTCTGAGGTCAATTTTTGCTGATGGGATTTAAACACACATCTGTTGCAAACCTAATGCTGCCCTTTCAGCTTTTGTACTATAATTAAAGATATATTGAGTCAGAGACTGTAAGAAGGAAAAGGACTTTCTAGCTTAGCAGTTAACATACTTGCTTGCAAGAGTTCTCAACATAATATAACTTTTTTTTATCCCTTGCTGTTAAAGGGATAATAATCCTTCAGGCAAAAGACTGAGCCCCATGACTCCTCCTGATCTGTTGAGTTTTATACTGCTCTTTCTTCCTCTGCAGGTCTTTTGAATCTTGAATGCTTTAATGTAAAACAGAAATGTTTCAACAGAAGCAGGGATTAAAGGTATTCACCAATTCTATTACCTCTGAATTTTCAATAATTTGATGGTTAATACAATCAGCTTTGGGATTAAAGCATAGATTTAAATTCCTGCAATGTTGAGGCAGGTGAGTGTATTGAGCCCCGGAAAAAGTTAAGGAAGCCATCTCTTCTTGTGGCCGTTGTGGTACTTTGTGAGAAGCCAAATTCAATAGGCATGCTCTAACACCCAGCTATCAGATTAAGCACTGCAGGCAAAACAGATGAAGGAACAGCTCATCTTTTCATGCAGCCCAGCAGGTCTAAGCCTGACTTGAGTACCAGAGCTCTCTTGCTACTGTTGAGTCTGAAATGCTTCCAGGCATGCACAAAAGCAGAACTTTTGGCAGGTTGCAAAGGTTAAAATAAGTAACAAGCTTAACTGGCTTTAGGTGTTAAAGGATTAGTTGATAGAATTGGATGGTAACGGAGTAGGGTGAAGACTAGAATTGAGACTTTTGGACTTGGGTTGTGGCAATTCCTAGATCCATATATTAGAAGGAAAAATAAAAGTGAGGGTGTTGTTTTTATTGAATTAAAGAAAGCAAAATAAATGTAACTTAATGTCCAGCTGCTTTTACAGTAAGATACTTTATAATTTCTTTATTTTAATAACTATGGTTGGGCAGTTTTTTCCATCTAATTCACAAAGCTTATATATGCTTTGATGCTGCTGTACTCCGCAGAGTCAATGAGAACCAAGAAGCCTTGCATAGACAGTGTTCCTGCAAGGTGTTCAATATGTCAATATTAACAACAACCACACTCACAAATATCAGAGTATCATAGAATGGTTTGGGTTGGAAGGGGCCTTAAAGATCATCCAGTTCAAATCCCATTGCCATGAGCAGGGACACCTTTCGCTGAACCAGACTGCACAGAAATCCATCCAGCCTGGCCTTGAACACCTCCAGAGACGGGGCATCTGCAATTTCTCTGGGCAACCTGTTTCGGTGCCTCACTACCCTCACAGTCAAGAATTTCTTTCTCATCTTCTCTAAACCTACCTTCTTCCAGTTTAAAGCCATTCCCCCTAGTTGTATCACTGCATGCCCTGGTTAAAAAGTCCCTCTCCTACTTTATTGTAGGCCCCTTTTAGGTACTGAAAGGTTGCCATAAGGTCTGCTAGAAGCCTTCCCTTACACATGCTGAACAAACCCAGCCCTCTTGGCCTGCTTTCATAAGGGAGTTGATCCAGCCCTTTGATCATCTTCATGGCCCTCCTCTGGGCTCACTCCAACAGGTCAATGTTCCCCTGTCACAAAACCACGTGGCTTTCAGTCAATATCTCTGAACATTCTTTTGAGTGCCTGGGAATTCTGATTACTTGCTATCAGGTCTCCAGCTGCTGGGATGAATATGATTTACAAAGAAGTATTAAACAAATAAACCATGTAAGAATTAACTACCAAACTATCAGAAGGGAAAAAAACCGCCTCAAACCAAAGTCAGAGGTGACAATTGTAATTACCTTTGTTAAGGAAATGCTCATAAAAGTATAAAGCAATCAAGGCACAATTATTTTTTCTTAGGGTAACGACTAAAAAAATTATGTGTAACATAAAATATTCTGTATTATTATTATTTAAGGGATATGTTGCACTGAAGATTGTCAAAATAATAGATCAATTTCACTCAATCTGAATAGATGTTTGAATTGAGATTATACGGATGAGTGCAATATATGACAGCTTCTCTGAAATTGCATATTGTATGTATTGTATGTCTAGACAGAACCCAAGTTATCATATTGTCCATGTATTTGATATTCTGAAGATTATTTTGGGGAACAGGGCAGTTCATTCCAGGCATGTAAGTAAATATAACTATAAAATGATACTGACAGTAAGTTAAAAAGCTCCTTTCTCTGGAAGAGCAAACAAAATTCCAGGGTTATCTATTCTGGGGAAGGAACTCAGAACTGCTATGTGAGACTGAGTGATTTCAATGAGGTGACTAGCACAATTACGGCAAAAATGTTTATAGCATGCTGTATCATACAGGAACTAAACAAATCAAAGAATATGAATTTCTTACATTCTCAAGACAAGAATAAATTTGCTGTTAGCCAAATTAACATCCTATGTGAGGCAAATCAATTGTCTGTTGGGATTATACCTTAAAAATCATAAACATAACAACAAAATATCATCTGATGATTATGAAGGACATAGGAAATCGTATTTAATTTTCCCAGAATCACAGAATATGCTGAGCTGGAAGAGACCCACAAGGATACTCAAGACCAACCCTTAGCTCTGCACACGACCGTCCTCAAGAGTGTCATCATGTGCCTGAGAGTACTGTTCAAGCGCTTCAGAATATAAATGATTATAATGAAAGTGTTTAAACATAAACTTTTGTCTAGGATTAGGAATTTTTTTGTTTGTTGTTTCTCACTTGTTGTATTGTCTTACATGGAAATGAAATACAGGTAATAAAAAATTAAAAGATTATATAAATATATTATTAATTGATTCCTTCTTCATGTTTTATAATGCTCAGATCAACCTTACGAGCAAATAGAAAAAACGAGCAGTCTAAGCAAAAAAACTACTCCTTCACTTTAGAAGTGTAACACTGTATATTGTGCATGAATGACATAATCAGTTGAGATATTTGATTTGGAGTCAATTTTGAAGAGAGATTATGCAGGAGATATTGCAATGGTATTATGATTTTCATAGAGATTCTACCTATTATATATGGATGTGGCAAGAGGCAAGTTATAAAACAGAGAAAGAAATTTGCAGATATTCTAATTATAAAATTTATTATTTTCTCATAGTAAAAAATTAGTAATAATTAGTAGAAATATATTACCAGTAATGAGAAAAAAAAAAAAAAAGACTGGCAAGTCTCTTTACCAGTGATTGAAACATCAGGACAGGATTTTAGGGTGTAGTTTCTCTTGGAAGTGTCAGAAACTTCACAGAGGACTAGCATTTAAGCTGAAGATTAAATAGGAGAATTAATGTTCTCAATTTTAAAGGGCAACCTTTGGTAAAGTAAGAGCACTGGCTTGGACTAGTCAGCTGGAATGAGAACCTTCCTGGACTGAGGAAGATTAAGTAAAAAATGAAAACTGTCCAAGGTTAAAATGAAATAGACCTTGCAAAGAAAGTGATTATGAAAAGTTTTCTTGAGTTTATGAATGATAAGAATAAAATATAAAGTTAAAAGCATGCACCCAAATGAAAAATGTGATGTGAACTGTTTTCTAGTGAAGAGGAGCTAAAAATATGATTTGGGAGACCTAAAACCTAAATGCATTGTTCAGTATTCAAGTAAGGTTAAT
The DNA here is from genome assembly GCA_013396735.1 of Grallaria varia. Classification (NCBI taxonomy): domain Eukaryota; kingdom Metazoa; phylum Chordata; class Aves; order Passeriformes; family Formicariidae; genus Grallaria; species Grallaria varia. The sequence continues at coordinate 72,807 of VWZG01003348.1, read as the reverse complement.
GATGGTCATAGTACAGGGTACAACATTAAAAAAAAAAAAAAGAATAATAACTTGTATGAAAAGTTTGTAAATGAAAATTACAAAAAATTGAAAACAGAATTGAAGCCCTTTAATAATTCCATAGTAAAGATTTAGGTAATTTCTCTGTATTGAAAAGAGGAGATTTTTATCTATCTATCTATCTATCTATCTATCTATCTATCTATCTATCTATCTATCTATCTATCTATCTATCTATCTATCTATCTATCTATCTATGCAAATTATTTCCAATGTCTCATGCTAATCTGTCAGCAAAGTTTTTGAACATATTTTAAAGAAAACCTCAAAAATTGGATTTAAGCAGAAAATAGGAATTTTCAAAATGTTTTATGAACTGTAGATTTTAATTGCTGAATCTATCTGAGCAACTATTATTCTTACTAGAGAAAGTAGGTTAAATATATCTAGTTTTTCTAAATTGCAACAGTTATTTGATGAGATGTCACATGGGAAATGTCATACTTAGACTAGAAGTGGTGACTGTTATCATAGGATGATATTAATAAACTGATTGAAGGGGGGTGACATGGACTATGCTTAACAGCAGGAGTAAAGTTCGAGGTGTTGTTTCTCAAGTTACACTTTGACACTGATTTTTTCACTTTTTAATTACTAATATAATCAAGAAAAAGAGAACTGTGAGGCTGAATTCTGCAGAAAGCAAGGACTATCTTGATAACAGAATAGTAGAAATGGGATGAAATTTAAAAGATGTAGTTAGTCCATGCCTTAAGATGCACCAGGGAATGAATATGTGTGCAAAAGAAATAATGTGATGCAGGAAGGGAATACAAGAGTACAAGGAATGTACTTGGAAAGAGGTACACTTTTATGGTCACCCATATTCAATAATGATGAACAAAACCTGAAAAAGCAGTGCAAAAAAGAGGAAGTGGGAATAGTCATTGAAGCAAAACTGGCCTTAAATTAGCAACCTAGGATAATCTTAGCCATGCAAAATGTTACTGAGGAAAGATAATACTATGATCTTTACATAACACACAAAATGAGATTTCTGGGAGGCAGAGTTACCTAACTTAAAGGAGAATGTTAATATATGAGCACAATTGATCTCAGCACGCCAGGAGTCTATTTCAGGGTTTCTTGACCTTCCGTAGGAACAGTGGAGTAACACATGAAATTATATTTAAGGCAGAGTCAAATAAAAATAGGCAGTGTTTCTGTGACAAGGTTCTTGTGTTTGATGAAAAAGGTTTTAGAGATCCCCTCCAGTCCACTGTTTCTTTATATTTGAAGGGAATTTATTGTTACCATAGTAACAGACATGGAGACTGAATTGCTTTACTATTCCTAGATGCAACCTAGCTAGCATGGACAATGAAAGAATTTTTTCTTTGTTAATTTTTCTGTCAATCCTGAGTAGCACTTTGAAAGTTAACTGGAAATGCTCTGGATTTTTACTACATAAATGTGTGCAGCTGACTAAATCTCCAACACACTAAATTGATGTAGTCTTTTGCTTGTGTTTAATCAATAGCTTTGATTTTTGGGCCATTGATGTTATTTGTACATCAAAAAAAGGAAATTACCTGCTACAAGGTCTGTCAATGTATGAATTTAATGGAGATCAATGAATATCAGGTTTTGAAACTGAAAAAAAAATGTACACAGTATTCATAAGTTTTTCTAGCTCTGGACAGTAGCGTGCATAGCAATAGCAATGTGTATTTTCAGAATTAAAAGAAATAACAAAA
>VWZG01003348.1:46134-63718 GCA_013396735.1 Grallaria varia | reverse complement strand
TATTTCCCATGGTTTGCTACACAAGGGGACTACAGCATGTTTGTCAGCTGGTAGTAAATGCATACGATACTGACTTTTGTGGAAAAAACCATAGTCATCTCTCTCCCTTTGGTCCGTTATCGCCTCAGATGCAGGTGAAATATGCCTCTAATAATATCTTTATTATTATTATATGGCTGACGAGTATGTTAAGGAAAAAGATGAGATTATATCCTGGTGCTGGAAACAGCCATTAAACCTTCACAGACAGGTATTTTTAGGTAAACTGTCCCACTTGTTTCAACCTGAGTCTAGTTAGGTCTGTTTATTTGCTAGAGAACAACTTTGGTTAGCCTTAAAACACTTCTTGAAACTTTAAGTATTAAAAACAGAGGGACCTCCATGACTGGTCATTGTTTTAGGCTATATGTTGCAATCCACAGCTAAGGTTGCACATTTATATTAAGCCCGAATAAAGATAAGAATAATAAATAGAATCTTCACAGGAATGAAAACAGAGTAGAGAGAGACCATGGTCATGAAATATGTGATGACCTTTTCCCTCAAGGTACCTCAGGGTATTTGTTTCCCTTCTTATTATTAAAGACAACAAATATTTTTTATATACCTTTCCAAGTAGCTGACGGATAAGGGAGAATTTGCTGTTAGTATAACTTTTTATTTTCTACTAAACAAGGAGAGTCAGCTCCCATCTTCTGGTTAAAATTGCTGGGTACCCAAAACAAAATAAATACAAGAGTGTAATTTTCTTTGGGCCAGCTAGGTGTTTAAATGGCTTCTTCAGTTGATGTCCCTTACTAGGATATAGTTACTATGTGTTTGACAGAGATCTGTTCTCAGTTTTCTTTGTTAACTTTACTACTTGAGAAAAAAGTGAAGAGATAAAGAAGATAGAATTGAGGCAGGACAACACAAAAGTGCACAGAAATTAAAGAAGGCAGCTTAAAATGAGAAAAGATTTGACTTCTGCTTTCTACAATACTGACATGTAAAAATGAGGGAACTGATACCACTTAATATAGTATGCTGGTATACACAAAAGCCACAATAAAGATTAAGATTTAATTTAATTATATGTATGCAAAAGGACTAGGTTAGAAGGTGAGAAAGTACCCCAAGCCCTTTAAAATGTATTTTTAGCGGTACTAGTTATAAATAGCCTTTGCCTCTCACAGAGCAGAGACCTAGCTCAAGGAATGAAGGTATGCAAGTTACTAATATAGTTGTTCTTGAAAAGTTTCAGATTTTTTGGTTTATTTGATTTCTTTCAGATAACAATCTGGGTAGTTTTCTTTGGGCCAGTACCTGCTTGGATATTATGAGAAATACCAAATAATGCTTTATGTAAACTGAAGTGAGGGTGGAGAGTGTTTTCAGGTAGTGAATGACCACTATGAAGGTTTTTAATAGTTATTAGGTATTTGAATTGAATATAATTATCCTAATATTTGGAAATATTACCCTTTTATTTCCTGTGCAATCTAATCTTTTCTTCAGGCACAGTTGTTTATCCTCCTTGTCTCTAATTCTTGTATCTCCTTTTGGAGATACACAGCACTGTATTCATCTCTTCTGTACTATTTTATTTAACTTGTTCTCTCTGTTTTGATAGAAAAAGATAAATGGAGGTTTTTGACATGTGGGAAATTCATGAAATGAAATTTAGTTTAGGAGTGTTTTCGGTTGGGTGTTTTGGGGTTTTGTTTTGTTTTTTCATGGGATGCCTTCACTCAGTGGTCTGATCTGGACTATGGTCTATGAGAGATTTCTAAAGCACTTAATGTCACTCATTATTTTCTGATATTTTAAGCATTCTTCACATGCAGTATGCCAGTTTATCAAGTTACTAATTTTCATAGAGAAATGTCAAAGTTTTTTCTCCATACTGGAGAGGATAAACCACATAAAATTAATTTGTTTATTCTCCATTGTGAGACCTCAATTTCAACAGAAAATTCTAAGAGCTGAGAAAGATGATTATAATGGGAATGACAGAGAAAACAAGGAATATATATCCAATATATGCAAAATATTACATATCTGGTAAGGACAAAAAGGTGACGACAAACAGGTATGGAAGGCAAACAAATTTCCTACAAGAAAAGGAAAAAGAAAGAACAGGAAGACAATGTCTCTAGTATTTCTCTAAGTTTCTTCCCTGCTTGAGGGACAGTGTCTAAACTCCAGCAAGAACTCACTCCCTTTTGGAAGAAACAAGGTACATCATCTTTGATTTTTACCACATTCGTCACATTCACCACATTTGGAACTTCATTCTCAGCAATCACATATGGAGAATTACTTTTACTGTGGAACAAGAGTTTTACTCTGGAATAATAAATTTTAAAGATCAGCATGTGTTTCCTGAGAAGGGTGCTATGGTAAGATAGACATTGGGTTTTTTTTGTGTTTTTTGGTTTTTTTGTTGTTTTTTTGTTTTTTTTTTCTTTTGACTTCTAGAGGGCAGATACATTATCCTAGTAGACCTAGAAGGCAGAGGTGGGTAGAAGACAGAGGTAGACAGAAGGCAGCATTCAGGCCTCATGAAATGTATCTCAAGTCCTTCATAATTAGCACTGAAAACTTGAGATGATCTTTGTTGTTATAGGAATACTGCTAAAATGTAGCAACTATAGCTTGTCCAGTATTCTTTTTCTCCTTTGTGGGCATATCTTTCTTACCCTGGTAAATTAAAAATGTTAAGGATTTTCCTACAAACATCTGCCACATCTCTAGCCACTGCATTGAGGGAAAAGCATCTCATGCTAACATTGAGTTCAAAGGATAATCCATGATGTGTAAAGTCTCATTGGCAGGCGTATTTTCTCTCTTCATTTGGAAAGTGTTCTGGAATGAGAGTATAGATTTGTGGCTTCTTGACTCTACAGGGCTAGAAGGCATCAGTCTGAGGCATGGACAAATCAGTGACTTTTATAGCATGACAAAGACAACTATTTTCATAAAGCTCTCAGCTGAGACCGGAGCAGTTTCAAGCTCTCCCTTGACCAGGTTTCCCAGAGTATCCTGTGCTGGGCCAAGAAGTCAACAAGACAATGAGCAGAGTGATGGAAAGTCTGGTTAGGAGCGAGGGAGAGTAATAGTCTCGGCTCTGTTTAAATCCTGGCCCCTTTTTCAGGTGCTTGCATGTTACTTTCTGGCTAGACATTATTGGGAATGAGAGCAAGAATTAGGCAGGTCTTCTGCAGGAGACAACAAAGTGAGTCAGTTAAGGTGCCTGTGATGCAAGATGTATTGAGTGCAGATCAGATTCTGGAAGAGTCTTTCCTGGGTGTATTTTGCAACTGATAAAATAAAGGTGTCCAAGTGCAACTCACGCTGGTCACAAATCAGATATATGTGACTTAAATGTTCTTGAAGTCTTGCTGTATTGATTCAACGGAGAGAGTGCTCCAGCCTTGGACCCCTCACTGAATAGATTGAGAAAGTAATTTAATACTCTGGTGTAAACACAGCTGTATTTTCTATTTTTTTTAAATGTATCTATATGTTTCTTTATGTCAGTATAAAGTAGCAGTGAAAGGACATAAGACTGTTGGAATTTCCAGTACTATGGTTTGTGGGTTTGGGGCAAGAAATGTTTTCTGTGTGTAGTCCTGTATTTTCTAACAATTTTTCAACCTGCAACCTCTGCTGTCTCTTTCAAAGAGAAAAAACCCAAAAAGCTCCACCCCAGAATGTACTGTTCAGGGCTGATCATAACATGGTATAGGCATTTTAAAAGCAAACACAGTGTGATGTCTAAAAAACAAAACGAAACAAAACACATTTAACTTGTTTGTAGTGAGATGTTGGAATAGGAATTTCTCTTGCTTTGAATTAGGCATTTCACAGGGGTTTTTTTTGATTAAGACAGCTACAAAGCTATCACATAAATTATTCAGCAAATAAGAGGAAACTGTTACAAGATGCAGTCATCCTGGCCTAACTGTTATTTATGCGACTGTTTAAACAAGGATACACTAGCAGGTATGAAACACAATGGTTTTGGATGATACGTTTCCTGCTTACCCAGCTGACTCCATTCTGCAAACTATGTATTTTCAGTTTGTTTTTAATTTTTTAATATATATTACTGTCTTATTAGAAAACCTATTTATTTAAACTAAGTAGACAGATATTTAGTAAACTGACTTTTCTGTCAATTACATTTCTCACTACTTGTTTAGTCTTGTATCCAATACTTTCTGTAGAAATCTTAATATACACCCACTTCTTAATTTTTGTTTAGTCTTTGTGCTTCTTCATTTTTTGCTTTTCTGCTTAGTTTTCAGAACATTACTATCACTGTTTTCTGATTCTTGAATATTTGATGCTCGACCCATTCTATTTATTTCACAAACTCTTTAGGCTAAGGAAAACAAACCATGGCTGTATTACTTTATTATAATACTTTACTATTTTTTTTTTTTAGCTATTGCTTATACTTTAAAACTCTGTTTAATAGAGCAATTCTGCACTTAGTGGTATTCTGGACACAATGATACAAATTATAATAATAATTGGTTTTTATTTATGTATAAAATAATAACAGCTACCAAGCAGCTGCAATCTGCTTGAAGTTTCTGCAGTTGAATTCTAAGTTGAATCTTGGATATGTGAAATCCATTGTGGAAAAATCTTCCTAGCAACACTCATATCTTTGATAATGCTATTTGAGATGCAAGGCCTTTTAGAGAGGCTACTAATCTTCTAATGCATCAGGAGGAATAACTGATTCTCAGATATGCCAAACAAAATGTTTTCATTTATATTGTGTTCCCATGAAGTCATTCACTAGAACATTATAGTAACACAGGAGATTAGACATGCAAAACAAAATTTCAGTGGGCTCAGTGTATTTTTCTTTAATTTCCTTAAATACTAGTTTTCTCTGCAACTTGACATGATAAAATTCACCTTGTGAAATTTTCCCATTGGTTATGTTGCATGAAATTCCGCTGCTTCTAATACTGCTTGAGGATGTAACAGAGACTAGGATTTGAGCATCTGCAGTACACACATTCGTATTCTTTCCTAGCACTTGACTTCTTATCTTGCTCTCTGCTTTGCGTATGAAGTGATGATACTTTTAGCCTCAGGTCACACACGTGTAGTTTGCTATACCTTCATGGGGATTCCCTTTGAGACCTGAATCCTCACAACTGTTTGAACAGCCTGTGTTAACCTTTCAGTGCACTGCTAAACCCAGTCTGTTGGATCCATGTTGTAGCTGTTAAAATGTGTTTGCTACAGGTTTGAACTCTGTTTCATAAAGAAGTTGAAAGAGCTTGTCTCTTCTCTCAAATAGTTACGATACAATAAAATACAATGAATCTCAAAAAAGTCACTAAATCACTGCTGAAGGTATATAGTATATTTAGACAATGTGCTGATCAAATTGAGTTTTTATTTCCTTGAAACTGTGAGAGTTTGTGCACCAACACAGAGTACCTGAATCAGTTCCCTGAAGTTTTTTTTTTTAAATGTTCAATATGTCTTCATTTCAGCAGCGACACTCTCTTTTTGTAAATCTCTTCCCAGAATCTCAGGACTTTGGACATCTGACAGAGATTTCCATATATCTGCAGAAATGGCCCTTTGGACTCTTCCAAATTGCTGCACATGCACTGTAACTGTGGTTTAGCACAATAGATCCACTGATTCAAGACATGCACAGATATATGGTTTAGCTTTTGCTGAGGAAATGGAAGCCTGAATTTTTCTTTAGTGAGATAAAAAAAAAAAAAAAAAAGAAAATGTCCTTTGGATTATCTGGCTTAAGAAACTACACTAAACTAAAAAAAAACATAAGTAGGCGTGGTCATTTTAAAATACTCAATTTAATTTTGATTTTGTTGACATGGAAATAGATTCTGGCCTTCAATGGATTTCTTTGTGTGCAATGAATTGATTTGAGGGTCACTAAAATATGGCAGTGCTTGGATATAAAAGACAAGACAATTAAATACTTGGTAAGTCTGGCCCAGAAAAGCAACTCAAACACTTTTGATACAAATTCAACAGTATCAATATATTATTATACATTTTGTTAGGATGCTGCAGCAGTAGGAGTCCCCCAGGGTCATCTGTCAGGGCAGGACCAGACAACCAGGACCAATTGCATCATCCCATCCAGGAGCAGGACAAGCTGGGGCTCTGGGGGCAAGCCCATCTCTGGTTGTGGAGCACCTCACTGGGATGGGCCAACGCTGGGTCATAATGTGGGCTGGGCTTGGTGGGGACCCTGGCCCAGCAGGGCAGGTCTGTGATTATTTGACTAGTAGTGCACTCCTTTTCCTCTTTTCTGTTTTGTTATTAAAACAAATATATTTAATTTTATTTTAATTGCTTCTTGGTCCTAAAAATGCATTCTATATCTACCCCTCCTCCCTTCCTCTCCATCTCCATCCCTGCCGCCTGAAAACTCCTTTTTCTTTGTAAACTTGAATCTATGGTGGAAGAGATTTCTAAAACATCTAGTCAGATAAACTGGATAGAATTTTTATTTCCTGTGGTTTTATTTTGTGTTACTTTGCATCCAGCATGATAATCTAGGGAGAACTTTAAGACTTTCTTTAGGAAACTATTTTCTTCTGATTTACCTTAACATAAAATAGCTGAAATGCATTCTGTTCCACAAAAAAATCCAATTCCAGAATTTGGCACTTGTTTTAAAGCCTAAAATTGGTGATTGTAAAGGGTAAGCATTACCGTTCTAAATGTAGCTATTGATTAAAAAGCATTATATAGTTTATTTAAGTTAATGAGAAAATGAATGACAACTCTGTTAAGGAAATATCCTCATGTTTCCACATTCTCAAGTAAGCAAAAGGTACAGTAGTCGCTGCAAACTCCAAAATGAAGAAGTGACAATGTGATGATATGTTTCTGTTAAATATCCAACAGAAATCACAGTATGTCATTTATGTCACTTAAAGATAAGGGGATCAATATTTCTGTGTTAATTCCTTCTGAAATCAGTACCAAGTGTTTCATTGCCTTTAGAAGTCATATGAAATGTGAGGACTTTACTGAATTTGTAAAATAACCTTTTGTTCCACAGAGTGACAGTTTTGTTTCTGTATAGAAATTACTGACATTTTGTAATTAATCTTGCTAAAATATGTGGGTATCTATTTAGCATATTGAATGTGTAAATTCAAAACTCATTAAAATTTCTGTTACACACAAATGAAAAGTAAATAAAAGAGTTCTGCTATTAACCAGCAACCAAGCAATTACAGAAACTAGTCTTTAGATTGCTGTAGTTGATTTATAAGTATAAAAGAAAGTAAATATCATGAAAGCAAGTATGTTAACAAGAAGGTAATGACATTACCTTCCATGAGGAAAGTTAAGCACACATTATAATTTTAACTTATTTGGGTGCATATCTTTTGAAAACTGAGGTGTGATTCTCCACAGTTTTGTACGTCGTGTTGATATTTTGGTGTTTGGAAGTTACATAGCATAATCAGACCAATTGGGTCTGTAATGTATATGGCATCAAGGCTCATATGTTTATTCTTTGTAGACTGGCTAAACAAGTTCTACAAGATGTAAAGCTTTCTTAATCAGCTAATCATTTTTCATTACAACACTAGGAACAAAATCCAAGTTCAGTGATTGCAAAGCATCTTGATAATATTATGAATTTACTCTTTCCCAGCAGGTGTTCTGTAGGGATGTTTATAAATACAAATAATGATTACTATGTTGCATAGGAAATATGCTAGTCACATCAGTTTAAAGCAAAAAAATATCATTGGATGAGCAAAAAAACCCATTCCTATGGAAAGTGACAAAATGTCTGTATGAAGGAGGAATGGAGATGGAACCTGTAGTGGCCAGTCATGGATAGGTAGTGATAAGGTAATAATAGACAATTAAGAGAAAGAAGAATCAAGATACTTGATTTTCTTTCTGGATGACATTGTTACCTTTGCTAAAAATATAGTATTCTATAAAAGAAAGGATATAAAGGGTGGAAGGACAAAGATTATTGTATATTCAGGGACCTGCAAAATTGAGTAGCATCCTTAGTTTGATTTCCTGCATGGTCAGGCAGCAACTGAGACGTTTTATAGGAAAAAAGGATTAACTGATAGAGTCTGGAAGGGCTTTCTTGAATAATGGCTTGCTGAAATAAGTAACAAACACAAGTCTGTGCTAACCTTTCGTTTATTGTCACAGATGGCATACACTTATGGACTTCTTCTTGATAGCTACGATATTCTGTCAGGAAATGTCGCTGTCATATCTCTAAAATTTTTGCTTATTAGGATATCTTCCCCATCCACCACCCCCCAGGTCCCCAGATTCCTGGAAAAATTGTGAATTTGAAGGAATCCTGATGTGAAGCCTGAATTTATGCATTAGAATCTTTCTATATCATTGGTCTCAAGCTACTCTTTGTGTTGATACTACCCCAACCAGTGACTTTTAAGTGCAGAGCAGAAGTGCTGTCAGAAAGATCAAAGACCTGGAAATGAATCTTTATTTCAGTCATATTCATTGAAGTTCATTGTCTTCCTCCATACTCAGCACATGAAGATGCTTTTCAATTTTCTTGGTGGTACATATTATAAGGAGTAAGAGCACTCAATCATTTAAAGTGTTAAAAACATTTTTGAGTAAGTATGAATTATACATCAGATAAACACTTACATTCTTTTTGCACAGATGTTCTGTCTTGCACAACTGACTCGACTGGGCACTAAGGAACCCTGCAGAAAATTTCCTTCCTTTACTGTGTTGAGTGGCAGCTGAATTACCGTCATTCTTTTCTGTGTTCTAATGACTTAGGATAATAAGTGACATTTGATTTTATTCCTTTCCACAGATGGGAGAACTCCAAAACAAACAGTAGTGCTTTCCAATGTATAGGCAAATAAATTGATAGATCCCTGCTTGCACAGAAGAAATAATTCACACTGCAGAGCATCTGTGCCTCCCACCTTAGATGAAACCTTTGAAGACAGTCAAAGCAGGAGAAGCAATTGATTCTGAGCAATATAGGTGAGGGAAGGGCTTTGTTCTGGATGGGCGAGATTGTCCTCTGAATAGAGGCCTAGAGTCTCTTCTGACATATCATAGTAATCTGTGTTACTATTTATCTGTGTCAATCTCAGAGTTTCAGAGAAACGAAGTGATTCTGTAACTGCTTTTTTGAGTAATACGGAACTCCAGTTAGAAAACATTACATTTCAATGAGAGGGAGTGGACACGGCTTTGTAGAAACCTAAGGAAGTACATGAGGAGCAACAGTTTCTATAAAGTTGTTATGTACTTTTTGAAGTGTTAAAAAGTTCTATTCTTTAACCTGGATAACATGTTAATAATAAGGAAAGTAAACGTGATTTGTATAAAGATATATTTTCACTGGCTGTTACATGAATTGATATACTTGGCATCTAGATGACTATTCATGAGTAAGATACTTGTTCCAATATGCCTCAGCTCCCAGAAAAAGATACGACTTGATATGCATAATGTGAAATATCTATCAGGAGATCTAAACACACTAAATGACTCTGTCTTGTATACATCTGGCAGTACTGAAAATAGAAACGGCAGAGGTTCAGTGGAATATTTAAAAACACCTCATCTTCATCATCTTTTGATAACTAAAATTGCAAAACTCCCAGCAGTGTTCTGTTTGGCATGTGGCACTTTTGAGTAGCTTTAACTTCTTAATGCTTAATAAGTTCCATTGGACTCCTTTGGAGGGACAAACATTGTGAGCATTTATATATATATATATATAAAATAAAACTACTTCTAATAACTTTCACTTTGTTACACCCAAGGCAAATGTGGCTATTTTTTTCTGATGTTATTCCCACTGAGAAGATACTTTTCTTTGGAGATTTTAATGCTGTTGAAGATTTATCCTCTCAAAGACATCTCTCTTCTGTGTCAAATGCCAAAAGAAACCATTGCTTAAAAACAAATACACTAAGAACTGGTTGTTTTGTTATTTTTCAAAACCTCCAAAGATACATGTTTACACTTAAATATTCACTAGCGGACAGTAACAGATAAATTTTATTTTTCTGAAACTGAAGGTATACACTAAGGAGAATTCAAGGGTCATCTGTGGAGAGAACCAGGCAGGGTTACCTGCATATGCAAAATAGGTATTTTTCATAGAATGTATATCTTACATCTTTCTACTTTGCTTTATATAACTTAGGTCTTATGCATTTAAGATGCATGAAAAGGCAGTACATCAGTTAAAAATTCATAAAGTTACAGATTTTCAAAAATTACATACTTTGGTGTATGAATGAGGACAGATTTCTATTTTGAGTTTCTTTTTAAAAAGCACTATATGTAATTATAATTAGTTGATTGGCAGTCCTCCAGATGGTGATTTTAAGAGGTTATACAATTTGTTCTACAGTCGCTTTTTCAGTGTTACATGGCTGTTAATTTTAAAGAAAGATAATGTTTGTAATACATCATACTTTAGGAAATTGAATACTTAAAAATCACATTAATTTCCCTCTTAATTTGAATGTTAGCCCTTAAATATGGTGAGTGATGCAGAAAATTTTGGTCCATAATGTTGAGAATATATCTATAAGTGGTCTGGTCTGGACATGTTTATGATGTCTATTTCCAGGTGATTTTTCCTTTTTGGGCTGGGAAATAGATTTGCATCCTGAAAGCAAATACCTGTGATCTGTTGAACTTTTCTGTCTGTGCATAGAACATATAGACTTCTACCCATTATATGGAACAGAATAGTTAAGAATCAACATATAAAAATTAAAGCAAATTTAACTCCATTAGAACAAAAGTTTAGAAATCCTGTTTTAGAGAAGATGGCTATATAATTTATGGCACACTTCATATTGTGCTATTTCTGCAAACTTCAAGTTTCACAGAACTGACTACCTCCTTATTTTCCCACTCTGTTAAAGATCAGAATTCAATGTCAAATAAAGGCTTCTGCTACTTATTTTCTGTTGCTGAGAATTTGTCTCCTGATACTGATCTTGAGAAATTCATGTTTGTATTAACATGGTTTCTTCCTTTGTATTTCAGGGGGTTTTATAGTGGTTTTTTCCCCCTTCTTTTCTCTATGAGGAGACAAACTAAAAAATCTCATGCCAAGTTTTGTAATATTTCAGAACCTGGACTGTTTCTGCAAATTGTTTTTACTGCCCTTACAGCATTTCTAAAACAGTTCAACCTCTCTTTGCTATTATTAGTTCCAAGCGTACACTTTGTTCTAGTGACATTTTTAAAGGACCTTTTGTGCCCTTAGGTATATTAGACATAATATTTATCAGCTCAGTTCTAGAGAAAAGCACTTAGGTCCTTTGGCTCCAGGAAAGCAAGTTTGGTGATCAGTCACTGAAGTGCAAAACAATATCACTGTAACATATTCAACTACTGCACTTCGCCTTACAAAATCTAAATTAAAACTGTAGCTGTCAGCCTTTGAGCCATTAAATGATTCAACTGCTTCACCTTTAGCTCTTCTCCCTAACCTGCCATTTTGGATTTGCTTACAATTATCTGAAGATCCATCTTCATAACTGTTGCAGTATTTACATAGTACTGTTTGCTTACAGCAGTCTTTGGGTCTCTGACCTATGTAGGGGTTATCCTAAGAAAACACATTATGAGGACTTCCTAGGATGACATCTCTGCTGTTAAAAAAACCTATTTAAATCATAGTGGGATTTATCTGTCTTACTTTCAGAGTAATCAAAGCCTTTCCTCATTCTGTCTCATTGACACATTCTCTTTTTATTCTAGAATTTCTTCATTGCTTTCAGGCAGCTGCCATTATAGCATTTCACAAACTACTGAAAAGTAGCAAGTACCAATCCCACCATGGCAATGTGCATAAGGAAGATACTAAGAATGCAGAAATTATCTCTATTTTTTACTTCTGTGCAGATAGATAATCACAGAATATGCTGAGTTGGAAGGGACCCGCAAGAATCATCAAGCCTAAATCTTAATCCTGCACAGGACCATCCCCAAGAGTCAAACCACGTGCCTCAGGGTATCATCCAATGCTTCTTGAATTCTGTCAGTCTTGGTGCTGTGACCACTTCCCTGGGAAGCCTTTTCCAGTGCCCAACCACCCTCTGGGTGAAGAACCTTTTTCTAATATCCAACCTAAATCTCCCCTGACACAACTTCTGGCCATTCCCTCATGTCCTGTCACTGGCGACCACTAAGAGATCAGTGTCTGCTCCTCCTCTTCTCCTCATGAGGAAGTCGTAGAGGTCTCCCCTCAGTCTCTTCTTCTCCATGCTGAACAGAACAAAGTGACCTCAGCTGCTCCTCATACAGCTTCCCCTCAAGGCCCTTCACCATCTTCATTACCCTCCTTCGGACACTCTCGAATGACTTAATATCTTCTTTATATTGCCATGCCCCAAACTGCACACAATATTCAAGGTGAGGCTGTGCCAGTGCAGAGCAGAGTGGGACAATCCCCTCCCTTAACTGGCTGGTGAAGTTTTGCCTGGTGCCCCCCAGGACACGGTTGGCCCTCCTGGCTGCCAGGGAACTGCTGATTCACATTCAACTTGCCATTGACCAGGACCCCCCGGTCCCTTTTCATGGCACTGCTTTCCAGGATCTCATTCCCCATTATGTACATACATCCAGAGTTGCCTCATCCCAGGTGTAGAATCTGGCAGAATGCTTTTCCTTGTTGAACTTTATATGGTTCATAATGAGCTTAATGATAAAATGATAATCTCATACCCAAGGTCTAGAAGAATCCCATCTAAACACACAACTCCCTTTAATCCTTGCTTGGATGACTGACAAACATAATTGTTTTCAAAAGTCATAAAGTAATTGAATTATGACCAACTTTTGTGCTATGGAAGTAAGGCTTTTGAAATATCAAATATATAGGAACATTATTGTGGCAGTGACCCTGCAGTATCAGAAATGGAAGAAATCTTGTAAGAAGTGGGCTTGCGAAGAAGGTGAAGAAGCTAGCCCAAGTACCTTAAAAACTGAAGCTTTTACTGTTGTGTAAAAATGGAGTCTCTGTGCTTTTTCCATTAGTCACTGTCTTCTTCCCAAAATTCCTTAAGAAAGCTCTTATCTCACTAGCCTTGTGGCCTTGAAAAAAGTTTGTTTAAATTTTCCTATTGGCCATTAGTTAACCCTTTCTATTGGTTGTTATCCCTAGCCGCTTATTGGACTATCTAGGATCCCTCTGAAGCCTATAAATAACCCTACCCATGTTAATAAACTCTCTCTGCTTCCACTCCAGTGGTCTCTGTGTGGCTCTTTGTGGGTCAGCTTGGAACCATGTGGAGGAGGACAATGGCGGGGGGGGGCAGATCCCTACTATCTAATGGGGTAGAGCTCCTGATATTCGGACGTGTTCAGCCCCTCAGCTATCATCACATTATTATAATTAAAAATAATGTAAATAAAATATATTTCTGTGAAAATAGATGGACTACCACGAGTGTAATTAAGGGAAGAAATACTAGGTTAAGTCATCTGTGAAGATGCAGGCAGCTGAAACCCAGTTCCTTTCAGTTTATGCTCCGTTTTCCTTTCTTATTCATATTGAGAATTGAGTGAATGGTCTTTTGAAAGGAACAGGGTTACATTCTGTTTTCCCTCATTGCTTTCTCATGAAACTTTGACACTGAAGGACAGAAAGATAAGACCTTCTGGTTTAGGGAATGTTATGCCTTTATTCCTACTTTTTTTTTTATTATGCACAATAAACACTTGTCAGAATATGTTTTTATTTGTATATTAGGGAATTTGGAAGAGAAGAAAGTTGAACGAAAGAAATGTATTTGTCTGCAACCTCTCACAAGATTTGTATGCAATCTCTGTACATACAGTACCTCAGAACATAGGAAAGGAATGTAGTTGGATAATGTAATAAAAATACTTCAAGATACAGCAAAGTGATTTTCCCTCAAACTACTTTTGACTTCCTTTCAGTATGATTCCTTTCTTTCCCTTTTATCATTGACACCTACCTACTTTTGTTTGACGATAATCAACACGTAACTCAGCTTAGAATCAAAGAATAGTTAGGGATAGAAGGGACTTCTTGAGGTCATCTATTCTGACACCTCTGCCAAGGCTTTGTTCTATAAATCAACAAAACAAGACCAGTGTTTTGAAACTCACACTCACACTTGTGGGAAGGTGTTGGCAGCTGAGTGGTGGACAAGGCTGGACTCTTGTGACAAAGGGCCAGGGTCTTGTCGTACGTTGAACACAGCTAGTTTCAGAGTGTTCCACTAGAGGCCCATCACATGGGTGATAATCTCTTAAGGAAGCATGGCTGGTGGAGGGCCCACACTGAAGCAGGTTTATTCTGAAGGATTGCAGCCTGCAGAGGACTGATGCTGGAGCAGAGGAAAGGTCTGAAGTGGAAGGAGTGGTGGAGAGGAGCTATTGAATAGTGACCATGACCTCCTATTGCCCAACCCCTTGTGCTGCTTTGGGTGTGGACTAAAGGAAGAACATCTGGGAAAGAAGGAATAAAGCTGAACTTGGGAAGAAGGGACATGTGCAGCGGAGGTGTAATTTTAATTTGTGTTTGTTTCTCACCATTAACCTTGTTTAATTAGAAATAATTTAATTTTCCCCAAGATGAGTTTTTTTTTGTCTGTAATTTTGATTGGTAAATGAACATCTCCCAGTCTTTATCTTGACTCACAAAATTTTTATCTTATCTTCTCACTCTGACCTGTTGAGGAAGGAGAGTGAGAGAATGGCTGGGTGTGCACCTGCCAGGGTCAACCTACCACAAACTATAATGTGACTTCTCCTTGACTTTTGTGTACTTAATAACTGTTTAACAGCAGCATGGTCTTACTTTGAATACTACATGCAGAAACATGCAAAGGAAGATTAATATTTTTTAGTATGTGTTTAATACTTAAAACTGTACATTGACGTAAAATCGTGACATCATCAGTGGAAAAATGTTTCTTTCTCTGGTGAGCTCCATTTTTGAGGATTTTGTAACATAATGGGGTAGCAGTAAGATGATAGCATAAATATGATCTAGGAAAGGGTATTGTGTTTTCTTAAAGAAACCCTACAATTGTAAATGTAAGCACCAATTATGATTTTAATGGTCTCACTCATTACAAAGCCGCTGTCTTTTCAGATTTTTCTAGAAAAACTGAGCAGTTGGCTGTTTGAATAACATTTAGCAGTTATAGAATCTGGGAACCAATGAACATGCTGTGTTGAAAGGGACTCATCAGGATCATCGATTCCAACTCTTGGCCTGTGTAGGACACCCCAAAAATAACAGCATGTGTCTGAGAGCATTGTCCAAATGCTTCTTGAACTCAGACAGGCTTGGTGCTGTGATGACTGCCCTGGGAAGCCTGTTTCGTATTAGGGAAAGACGACCTGCCTTTTGGGTTGATATTTGCTATACTGAATGGCTGCCTCTGTAAAACTATTTACTGATAAATTCATTAAGGAGTGGTTTAGACAATTCAGCCAATGAGGCTTGGGAGCACAGGTAATATTCTGATCCTGCTGTATGCTGGCCTCTTTTCCTTGCATTAATCTTGTCTTCTGATATTTTTCAACAGGAATCTGAAATTATTGCTTCCATAAAAATGTGTATAACCTTGATTACAAAGTGAAAGTTTTGAAAAATGTTACAAAATCACAGTGTAGACCTACTCAGTGGGAACATCTTTGTTTAGTAGCTCGTATCTCTCAAAATGCTACTCTTGTTGGGCTTCGTTAGGCTTCTCTGAGGTCGTTGATGACTAATAGATGCAGTTCTTTCACAGAGCAAATATGTTGTGTCCTGGTGCCAAAGGTGCAACTCACAGGGAAAGGGTTGACTCTGACCGTAATCATTGATTTCTGTAAATAACAAAAGCCTGTTTCTTGCACTCTCAGTGATGTTGTTTCTCCTTCCCTTTTTATATAAACTTATATTTATTTCTATTTCAAGCAAGATGGAGAAGAAGGATGTATATTTTTATAGAAGGAAGAGAAGAGTTGCACAACAGACATAAGACTGGTAAAAGAAGGCAGAAAAGACTCGCGATAAACTGGAGACCAATATTTTAACACAGGAAGAGGAGTCTCATGGGGATAGGACCGACTTCAGGACAAACTGGGGAATGACTAGAGAGGGAAGTAGCTGACTGCTACAAGAAGTTGTATTCTCTGTAGTGTGGCAAGGTGATAGAATGACCATTTCTAAGTCTTTCACTTATCACATATATCAGGTGTGCCTCTCTAAAGCAAAGTGTGGATTTTATATTTTCCAGTATCCAGGAATATTAATATAACATTTATGCTCCTGAATGCAGTGTAAACCATAAACAAATCAAATTATGATAAAATATCATACAAGTTTTCCCTAAAAGAACTAAGAGGTGAATGTCATGTGAAAGAGATTGCACCAGAATCTGTCACTAAGCAATATTTTTTAATGATTCAGGCACCTGTAAACAGGTATTTAGACATTGCAACAACGAAACGGGGTAAAAGCGGAGCAGATTTTTCACTCTTGGAAATTTCCTTTCCTAAATAATGTGCCTGTCTTGGTGTATCAAAATAGTAATAAAACTATTATATAGGAGGAAAATCCCTTGGGTGAGTTTGTTCAGCTTCGCTCTCTGCTTTCCCCTTCTGCTGCTTTATTTGCTTTCCCTGAAGGAATGTTCATTTCATCTTCACTGACATTTTAAAGTCAGGTGGTGACTTTTAGTTTCTACTCAGCCTGAGTTCCTTCAGTGCCCTCAAGAGTGCTCTTGACTTCCTCATCAAACAAGTGGATGGCTCAGTCCCACCTAGAGGTCACAGACACGACAGAGTTACTGCAAAAATAAACATTAGTATGTTTGTAATATTTTTTCTCTCACAAACTGCTAAGCAACTAAAACCAACACTGGCAATCTGTTTGATTGTAAAGGGAATGGGCAAAAGGATTGAAGTTTCTACAGTAAGTGACTTTTATTTCTTCTGTTCTCTGTTGTGTTAAGAGAGATGTATCTTTCCTCTTTAAGAAGTTCATGTTCTCAGAGTCAGTGAATAGGAAACACTGTTATGATTTGCTTTCAACACTAGCTTTACAATGTCACTTTTGAGTTTTGGAAATTTATATAAGAGAAAGACTAATTTTTTTCTTTTTAATAAATTCAATTTATTAGTGTTAGTAGTTCTCATTTTTAGAAATCCTATTTCCATGATATATTTCTAGTGTTATATTTCCACTCTATATATGCTATTTCCAAGATAATAAACAAGTCCTGGACAGTATTATTAAGAAAATTTTCAGAAAACAGAAGAGTCATAACATTAATGATTGCCTTTCTTCCTTGGAATCAGCTAATTGGTGTTCCAGTTAGATTAAGTCAGAAAGCCTGAAATCTGTTATTTCATGGAAAGTCATGTTGATTCTAGTCTTGCTTCTAGATTAGTGCCTTCCCTTGGAGATACACAGAATAATTTAGATTGGAAGGGTTCTCTTAAGGTCTTTTGGTCTAACCTACATTTCAAAGCAGGGCCAACTTTAAACAGTTAGATTTGTGCCTGTCCATTTGACAGTTTGTTTTTTTTGTTGTTGTTTTTTTTT
>VWZG01003348.1:19470-46032 GCA_013396735.1 Grallaria varia | reverse complement strand
CTTCTCTTCTCTTCTCTTCTCTTCTCTTCTCTTCTTTTCTCTTCTTTTCTTTTCTTTTCTTTTCTTCCTGACTCGTTTGTTAGTGACAGCAGTAAGATCATTATCTACAGTACCAAATTTACTTTTTAACTTTGCATTGCAGATATCAAACTTACACTTTCAAGATACTGTCTGTACTTTTACATAGTCTCTATTGAGGGTTCTGGTGTTCCTAACTAGCAAAGGACTAAGTCTTTGTGCCTTAATAGGAAGCAACAGTTGTTCTCTTAACCTGAGAATTGTAATTTTTAATTACAATTTAGAATTCATGTAGTCTTTCCAATGTTGCTGTTATTTAGTGTTTAGCCTTTACTATATGAACTAGCTGCAAACAACCCTCTGCAGCTCCTAGAAATCTTAAAATGAGTATGCTTTTCATGACTACTGATAAATGGAAAGTTGGATATATTTGTAAAGGTCTGTCTTGTTAGTACTCTACTGTTTTGGCATAATACACATTTTTCCATATGGTGAGGCAGGACTCTTCCAATCATTATATGCTCTCATTCAAATTCTGCCTGCTGCAGGAAATTAGCACTGTTCACACTTGTTTAGGCTTAATAAAAATCATTTTTCCTAAAGCACAGGGATAAGGTCACCATCTGCTACATGAAAATGCCAATTTCAAATGAGCAGCAGTCAAAAGAGAGTGTCTTTCATTTTCAGACACTTTCAGAAGGAACTTAATAGGAGAAATTGTAATTGATTCTGACATCCATTAGATCTCTGCACAATGTTAAGGTATCAGATTTTCAGATTAGTAGGTGTGTTTTTTTTTCTTATAGTGTTATGAGTGTTTCATAGAGCACTTTCCTATTTTCAGCTCTATTTACATTTGGGAATATCTGACCATGCATAATAGACATTTGGAAATCCTTCCCCAAGCATGAAAGCAATAAAGCAATTTCCTACCTGAGTTCAGTGAGTCAGTACTCATACCAGCTTTGACTTTTGCCAGCTATTTTAGACTATCTAATCCATAAAAATATATGCTGAAATATTTTGATAAAAAGGCTTGTTGCAAATTTTCAGTCTCTATCAAAACCTTTTAATTATAGAAAAGTGAAATGTGTATATATATTCACACACATATATGTATACACACATCATGATATTTTTCTAGCAAAATAGACTAAAAGCCCCCTACATTTTCCATGAGTTACAGAGAATGTGTACACTTATTTATTCAGAGTGCATGTGCTAAATAAACACATAATTAACGACTGTGGAATAAATTACTGAATATGGCCTTTTCACGACCAGAGTGTTCATACTCTAATAAAGGCAATTAGAAAATGCAACTGGATCTGAGGAGTTGAAGAGCTCTCCTACTTAAATTTGGAAACATCTGCTTTTCAAATTTATTCTGAGTTTTGTAGTCTTTTCAAACAGGAAAACAAAATTTACAGTTGATTATTTTTTACAATCTCCTTAGTTTACAAACTGTCTCGTAGTGATGAGGTTGTTTGAATAGAATATACCACATAAGTATTTTCAATCACTAGTTCTGGAGTCATTTGTTATATATTGATTTTCAAAAAAACTGTAAAGTCATCTTCTCATGCTTGAGAAAATCAAGAAATTCAGGAATTAAAAATAACAACCCCCCTAATAATTTACTGGTTTCTACTTTCTCAAAGCAGAAAATTCACAAGCTACAGGGTGAGGACAGTCAGTCTGATGATTGGCAACTTGGGGATAGCAGAAGGGGTGAAAGTCACATATAATAGTGACAGAAACACACTGTGGACAGAAGTTGTGACAGGTTGTTTCCACCTCACTTATTACAGAATTCTAGGCTTGTGTTTAGTGATATCATGTGTCCTAACAGGAACGCGAAAATACAGAGTGATTTACTATTTGATCAATGGAAACTGACACCACTTCTTAAATTGCTTCCCTCAATCGCTGATGTTTTTGGCTCTCATCAGAAATTCAATGCTGACCTCTAACTATTTCCAAAAAATTATACAGATAGGTTTATGAGCTAGATGTTTGCTTTGCTCTCACATCAGTTTTTGGATCGGGTGATTGTAAGCATAAGTTGCCCTTTATCTCAAATATGAGTAGCTAATTTCTTTATTGATGGCCCTGATGTTGCAGCTGCTACGAAGCCAAGTTCATTTGCTTCAGTCCTATATTCAGCAAAATATTCCAGATGATCTCATGGTTTAATTCCAAGTGCTACCTTTATTATTATTATTATCATTAAATAGTTTACTGCTGTAGAATCAATTCTGACAAGTGAAAACACATTAAAAAATTGTAACTGTTAGTAGTCTCCAGGCAAGAATAATTCAGTCACTCTTTTTAGTCTGTTCATTATTAACTAAACAGAATCTTTTGTCAGCTTTGGACTCGACTCTTAGTGCTTCTCAATCTTGTAACATTTTTTTTCCCCTTGTTCTTCCTCTTTCTTTTCTGAAATGCTTCTAGAGGTGGTGAGATTCTATTTTCATACTGTTCACTTCCTCCTTTAATTATATGGTGAATAAAAATCCCATCAGAGAGAATAAAGGGAAAAGCATGTGTTCATTTTCGTCTTTCATATTTTTAAAGCCATTTCCAGTTTTCTTCATTTTTAGGAGAGTACTTTTAACTTTGTGGCATGGTTTAGTTAAGAAAGAGAAGCATGGATGAATACTATTCTTCCCATAACTCTGACTCTGCAAGCACTACATAGCATATAGCTGGACCAGGTATGAAATTAATCATGTACATGCAATCTGTTCCTGTGGCAATGTCATGTATCTGGTAACAGGTTGTGTGCAAAAAAAGACAGATGGGACTTTTAGATATCCCATACTTTGACTTTGTATAAACCAGTATGGACAGACTGCAGCACCACAAAATGTAGATAAACTGAGGTGTGTCAAGAGTTACACCAGGTATAGAGATAATTCTGGCCCTTGCTCTTGAGACAGAAAGGAAAGATACAGCTTTTAACTACCATATAAAGTTACTTCTTAATGAGCATCAGCTAAATTAAAACAAACATATTATGGTATATTAATGTAGAAAATAATGAGAAAACAAGCCAAGAAGTCTTGGCAATTAAATGTAAAGGACACTAATATACCAATTTATATTGGTAACATTTTTTCTGATTTCCACTTAGCACAATTTTGTGACAATTTAGAAGCTATTAGACTGACATTTCAGTCGCCCATGGAAACTAGTCAGTCTTCTGCAGTAGCGGCGGCAGTTAATGGGGGCTACATTTCTGTGAGTGTCTAGATGTTGGTCTAGCAAAATTTATCAGCTGAACGGACTAATAGTGAGGCCCAGCATTGTTCTAAGAAACCATAGTAAATCGAACTTTTTACCTTGCTTGTGTGTATGCTATAGTTGGCAAAGACCACTGGCTTGGGGGCACACAGTTGTGCTGCTCGCGGGAGCAACAAAGCACCCTCCTACAATGGAACGAAATCCTTCCCCAGTTCAGCATGGTTCCAGTAGCAGATCGCAGGCACGATTTAGTCTCTGCTCCTATTCACGTTTCTTCCAACTGTGCCAAGGGTGGCAATAGCCATATCTGAATGAGAGTGTTATGTGCTAGGAGATGAACTAGTATATTGTTTCATTTTGTTCAGCTGTGGCTGAAGTCATTGCAATTTAGTTCTAGTTCAAGTTCAACAACATTTTAAAATAGCAACTTCTTCTTTCATTAATAAATAATTAAAAATCATGGCTTGAACCAATCTCTGTTTGGGAAAATAATGGATTTGCTTCAGCTGCCTGGTTGTGCATTTAAGAGGGAGATACAATGTATTTTTCAAAAAGTGTATGGGCAAACCTATTAAGGGTAAACCTTTTTCAGCCTGTCTTTGCTGACCCTACATGCATATACACTGAAATAAACTAGAGCAGAGCTTCATCCTAAAAAAAAAGGGCATATTAATATTTGTACAGCACTGTTTGTGCTTCTGCTATAAAAAGAAAACTCTAAATATGGTGTGGTTCTATATTTAGGGCCTTTCAAACTATAACAGATATATTCATTTCATAAATAAATATTTTAACTGCTAATCTACCATCCAATTTAAGGTCTGAGAAGCTGTGCTTTTCCCTTGTGCTGTCATAAGCGAAAAGAAGTTATGAATGTTAAATTAGGATTTCAGTTGTATCTTCAGTGGTTTCAGTAACACTTACAGATCTACTGTCTGCAATATATTTTGTCAGTGTAGTTGCTGAATATTGTCTCAAATCCTATCCTTTTTTGGGGCTGTGTGGGGCTAGCAGAAGTTTGTTTGTTTGTTCCAGTTACATGAGCAAGAAATATCTGAAACCATGAAAAAGACTGATCTAGAAAATAAGTCAATGTACACAAATAATTTTTTTTTAAGTATAATTGACCTCTAATTAGCAAAATAAGGGAATATTACTGTAACTCTTCCAATAAAAGCAAAGAGCTATGACTATTTCTTAGTTTCTTAAAAGGATTATAGTAAAGAACAAGAGGCATAAAGAGACAATAATTTATTACATAGACAATGTATGCATGTAACTGGAGAATATGCAGTTAGGGTGGCCATACTTTACACATTTCTAGTTAGAACTCAGCTTTGGCATGTAGTTTGCTGGTCATGCAGTCTTAAAATTTAACAATGTCTTTTCTTCACAGAGATTTTCCTTCCAAGTCTTTAAAACATGATTTCTTTTCATGAAGACCCTCTCCCCTATACTTCAGAGTCATTAAAAGTGCAAATGGACAGACTTCCCTGAAGCAAATGTTTCTCCTATGGGTTCTTTGTCCTACTAATTTCTTTCTTCTCAGCTCTTAGAATGAGTAGAGAACCCTACATCCTTCAGGCAAAAGCCAAAGGAATGTATTTTACCTCTTTTAATCAGAGTGTATCTTCCATGTGACTAATTGTAAATCAGTGTAGGGTTTTAACTTTTGGGAAGTATCTATTACTTTCATATTATTACACTGATTTATGGACCTGGTATTTGGATATGTCTGTATGAGCCATGTTCATGAATTTCTGACAGAAATCTAGAAAGAAGTAATAGTTAAAGGAGATCAACCCAGAACCAGTTCTGAACAATATTCTTAGTGTCAGAGATCTGCTTTCATAGACACTATGCTTAAATGAAACCTATATCTTTTTTTTCCTTTCTTATGACTTTGAAGTTCTTAAAATCCTCACTTGACAGGAACATATATTACTGTCTGCTTGTGTTTAAAATCCATATATTTACCTCTTCCTGTCAGAATCGTATGATACTCCAATGTGCACATATGCAGTTAGGATTTTTATCTCTTCAACTTTGTGTGAAATAATGTAGAAGAAAACGCTACTGTAAACTCAATACTATTTTAGAGGAAATATTATGAACTCTTGAAGGCAGTTTTTAAGCTGTTTAATTCTTCTAAATCAGCTCTTCAACACCACTGTGCCTGGAAGTAAAACAGGGTTCAAACTTGCATGCTACAATTTAAAATCAAGGAGGGGTTACATACTTAGTGCTAAAGACATTATGTTAAAGAAAGTACTCATGAATGAAAGTACGTTACTATGAAAAAATTTCTATATTTTTTTAGTAAATGTTCTATGATTAAGAAAGACATGGAGTTCTTCTCAAACTAATTAAAATTGAAAGTTAAGAATGCATTTTCTAAAAGTGTGGCCTTACTCTCTCTGACCTTGATGTGATACAGTTAAAAGAAAAAGATATAGAAATATTTTCACTATTAAGTGAGATTATTTTCTGAAATTTAAAAGATATATATTTGCAAGGAATTGAAATTGACTCAACATAGGGCTAGAACATAGCATACAATCAGACACTGAATAAGCTTTTTCCTTGAAAGTGAACCTAATTTCAGATAGGTCAAAGCATTCATTTTTGAAATGGAATATGACTTAATAATCCTTTTTTTCTCTTTTTTTTTTTTTTTCCCTGTAACTAAATGAAGATTTTTACAATAAATTATGTTGTTGTTGCTCTGCAAAGAAACCTTAAAACAGATAAAACTGTACTTTTCTTCACTTAAATATTTTCTCCATATTTCCAGAGTAATTGAGCAAGGCTTTAGTGTAAATTAAAAAAAAAGGGTCCTTCCAGTATATGAAAGTGTCCAGTGAAGCCCAACCACAGCTGTAGTTCACAAAAAACCAAACATCAGTCCCCTCAAACAAAACAATACAGCTTTGATTTAAAACTAAGTAACTTTCAATTATTTGTGATATACAGTAGAAGCGCATCACTGCTGTCTTTTTAGTTTCACTCCAGGCAAATCACCATTGTTGGCTTTTAGACTCTGTTGCAGTAGGGCAGTTTATATCTTGGCTTGCTGCTACCTTCCCTTCATTTCTTTCAGATTTCCTGCAGCAATTGAATTGAGGAACACACATAATCCCCATTTTAACGATTTACATTTGGTTCTAAAATATCACACTATGACAGATTAATTATTCAGTGCACTATTTAATAATGAGAGGTCTATAGATTGTTTGTATTTTAATTAAATGTTGCCTAAACTCAGAATCAGTCACCCAAAACATGACAGTGAGGTTTTGGGTTTCCATTACTTTAGTACATGGTAATCAATTAATTGTACATTTCAGAATATAGGTGTGTAGGAGTACTTTTAAAGAGGAAGTTTTGAGAATTTGTTTCAAAATGCCAGTCTATATCATCCTACTGTCCTTTGCATTGTATAGAAGAGTTACTAAGTTGAAATGTATTAATTTGGTTTCATATTTATTATCATCTGTAAAATGTTAAATAACTTTTCTTTTTTTTTTAAGTTTTGTTAGCTTGTACAGAAAAAAAGATTTGGCAATGTTAAGATATTGGTCTGACAGATGAAACAGAAAAAGAGCAAACGGACTGAGTGTTTTGTTATTTTGAGTAATTGTGATGTTAACTGTGGGTGCCAGAAGAGTTTTTCCTGTGACTTGACTAAAGAAGAAAGATGAGGATTCTGGGATCAGGGTGAGGAATGTTCTGAATTTTAAAACAATTTCTATCATTTATATCTGGATGAAATTAAAATAAAGACAAAGTTTGGAGGGAGTAAAGTAGAACTGTTTTAATTCTCAAAGGATAAGAGATGGATTAAGATTGCTCCCTCTTAGGATAAATCTAGAAACTGATGCCAGAATTTAAGTAATTCTTTAATTAATGTTTGATGGTAGAAGGTTTCTCTGTGGAATGGAAAAATGTTTGCGCATATGTCTACAGAGAGAACACAGAACAACATAATTTCACCTCCATTCAGCACATAGTTTATAGCTAAGAAAGTCTGTGTGACAGCTTTTTCTTAATTAGAAAAGGTACACCTTACTACAGACTTTCAAGAGCTGTAAATCAGCTCAAGACGTTTAAATTTCAAAGTGGTTTCACCTTTCTCATACTGTTCTGATTGCTGATAACATTAATGACCTTCACATGATACCAACTGGCAGGTAATCATTTAAAATTAGCTACTCGGAGGAATGCTAAGCTAAGTTTGTCGATGATACTAAATTGGGAGGAGTTGCTGACTCCTTTAAGGGCAGAAAGGACTCCGCAAATTAGAGATGGATGATCACCAACCGTAGGACAATTAACAAGGGTAGGTGTCAGATTCTGTGCTTTGGATGGGGTAACCCTTGTTGTATGGATGGATTAGAGAATAGCAGGCTGGAGAGCAGTGTCACAGATAGGGTCCTGGTTATTGGCAAGCTGAGTATGAGTCAGCAGTGCCCTGGCAGCCAGGAGGGCCCACTGTGTCCTGGGAGCATCAGGCAAAGCATCACCAGTCTGTTGAGGGAGGGGGTTGTCCTGCTCTGCTCTGAACTGGTGTGGCTGCACCCTGAGTCCTGTGTGTCATTTTAGGAAACAGTATAAAAAAGATATTAAGCTACTGGAAAGCATCCAAAGGAGAACCATGAGGATGGTGAATGATCTGGAGGGAAGATGTGTGAGGAGTGGCTGAGGGCAATTAGTTTGTTTAGCCTGGATAAGAGGAGACTGAGGGGAGACCATGTTGCTGGTACAAAGCAGCCTGATGAATGAGGAACTGAATAGTTGGTCAAATGAGAAACTAGAACATATAAATCTAGTTGTCTTTCACTTTAAAAACAGTGAAATAGACTGCTTTGAATGGTAATCAGTAGATTATATTTGCTGAATTTGGAATCAAGGATTTTGAAACAACAGGAACTTTAAAATAGGAGTGTTGATTGTAAAGGTCTGTAAAAAGGAATGTATGCCTTCAGTTTAGCTAAGCAAATGAGCTTGTAGTAGATACCCTCTTGGTATTAGAACTTGATCTGTTTTATTCTTGAGGGTTTTTTTATATTTTTTTGTATATATTTTTCAGTACTATTGTATGTGTTATTTCTGAGATTAGCTCTGTTGTTTAGCACACGATGCTAAATAATACCAAGGTCGTGGATTTGATCCCTTTTTTTGTCCATTCACTTAAGACCTGGACTTGATCCTTGTGGGTCCCTTCCAGCTCAAAATATTCCGTGACTGTAATATAGAGTATTAAAGTAACTTTGGCAAGAATGTTATGGCTCTCAAAGACCTCAGAGAAGTCTAACCACCTGACATCTCTAGCTGTTCTTTTTTTCACTCATGTGATTACTCCATTGTAGGATGCCACTATATTAGGTAGGTAGTGATGATTGTTCTTTCAAGTCACATAGCTAATTGCAATGCTATCCTTTCAATACAGGAGTTTGTTTCATAGCTAGCAATGAAGCAATGGGATTATTAAGAGTAGTGATTCTCTGTGTGTGAATGTTAATCAATGAACATACAAAAAATATCAACGCAGACACAAAATTCTTCATTTGTATGTGTATAAGTATATAAAATATTGACCTTAAAAATCACTTCATCAGTTAGAGTTAACTTGAATATGATTAAGCTCCAATTTGTTCTAGTTTGGTTTGGTAAATACAGAAAGAATGCAAACCAGTATTTTAATAAAATGGCAAAAGAGCTGAGTAGAATATTTTCTGGCTAGAAAAGACAGACCTCAGCTGTTTAAGAAAGATGTGTAATCCAAGCAATCAATTCAGCATGCAGCTTTGATAAAGGAGAACAGACATGAGGAAAGGTTTTTCAAAAAGGAGGAAAATACAGGGAAAAGAAAAATATCTGGAGTACTCTCCTCTTAGGCCTTCTATGACTTGCGGCCAGTGACTGCTGTAGAGATGATGTCCTGTTATCATTGTTCTGTTGCTGCTGTCACTCCCATCTCAGTTACATTTCAAAAGATTATTCTTTTTAGTATTTTTCCACTATGCCAAACATCTATACTAACACAAGGAAATTGCTTAGTGCTGTGGCTGCTTTGTAGCACACCTTTGAAGTAGGAAGAGTTTGGCACAGTGGGCAGCTGATGGTCTGCTTTTTTAAGGAAAGGCAATCACTTAGTACTTACTTCCATGTCTAGGTCATATGAGATTATCCTTTCTGGTAGCTGAGTAGCCTTCTGCCTCCTGTTCCTAGTACTGTGAAACTGTCCTGTCTCTTTTGTCTCTCCTGTCCCTGTTTCCTGGGAGCCAATGCAACTTGTTAAGCCAGCAGTTTCAGTTTTTTTTCCTGTGGTTGGTTTTCTGCTAGTAAATTAATTAAAGAAGAATCAAACAAGTGTCAGAAACAATACATTGGAAGTCTGGATGAAGAGACTGGGTAGGACACTTAAAGAGGACCAGGACTCCAGTGGCCTTTGGCAGCAGCAAATTATTAACTCTTAGTCTACTTCATGCATTTCTGCCCTCCAGCTCCCAAACAATTTAGAGGATGCTCAGGTCATAAAGGTTTTGTATTGCAGTCCAGTGAATAAGAGGCTACAGTGGTGTACAAATACTTAAATTAAGATCCAATGCTGAGAGGTTATGACGTCAGAGAAAAAAATAGTTGGGTATTTCGGTATTCCTTCTGTTTATTTTTGCCTGAGATTTTTTTTTTTGGTGAGCTTCTGTCATCAGGAGATGATGTTTATGGTGTTATTCTCTGACCATACATAATATTTGGCGTTCTAGGCTATAATTTAGATTATAGTCTGGGTTACTTTGCCACTGTTCAGAGGGATCTGGTTTAGTTGTAATTACCTAAGTAAAAGACCTATAATGCGCACAAACCTTTTCATGGGACTGTGTTGACTAACTTCAGGGAGAGATATATTTCTTACTCTTGTCTCTTTTGTAGAGTGATTGCTGTGTGTTGACTATTCATGACTCTTCAATGTTGTACACTTTTCTTATTGGTTTACTATTCTCATCTTCTACTACAAGGAAAACATCTAATCTTCAGATGTTGTAATTGTTCCTGCGATAAATTTTAGAAACATGTGCATGTTTACTGTCCAATTCAGAGCTTTTTGAAGTTGTTGTCTAATAAGAAACAAATTCATTGATACTTGGAGAAATAGCTTCTAATTTATTCTGTTGAACAGAGCAAAATACATTTCTATGAAAACATTTCACTAAACATGGTTCTATAATTTAGTGTATTATAGGAAGAAGACTACTAATCTTATTTGTAAGATCTGAAATGGGGAATGGTTCTTGTATTTAAAGACGGAGAAGCATTTTCATGTACATAGTTGAGACTTGATAATTCAGGACAATGTGGTAACTCCATTTAAGCCTAATAAAATACAGCGTAAATAATAAAATATAATAAATATATAAATTACATCAAGTCTCTAATGGTAGAATCTGGTGCATAGTACAAGACAGTGCCTTTTATTTTTTAATGCAGTTAGACCTACAAACCTGGACAAGACCTTTATTTGACCCAATTCTTTGCTAGTTGGTCAAAATTGTTGTTGGAATAGCTTTGAGGAGAATACATATCTTTTAAAAATGTAATTCACTACAGATTTTCCTTTTCAGAAAAGTAATTTGTCTAAAATTGTTATGTCTGATGAGAGTAAAAAATGAAAATATGAAAACTGCTGGATAAAAATGGCAAATATAGATAAAAGTAGGGATTATGTCAATGATTTTTTTCCCCAGTTTGTTTTCCCAACGTATGTTTTCTTTATTACTTTGTGTCATCAGAAACTCTATTTTTGAGGAGATACAAGAAGCTAAGAACAGTATGAAAGCTTTAAGGAAATATGAAACAGAATATTTTCTTGGATGGTACAGTCTTGGAGATTCTTGATGTCTGGTTAACATTCAGGTGTCCAAACGCAAGATGTTAAGTGGTTGACAGAGGGTCCTTCCTAGTCTTTGATACCCTGAATTTTAATTTAAATGAATTTAATTTCAGTAAATGCATGCAGGTGTTAGATAATCTAAATATTCTCTAAAATGTTATAAAAATATTGCTATTTTGAGTAAATATGTTATAATTGTATTTATCTAGAGTAGAAATTTAAATCACAGTGAGCAGAGAGGCCGCTATTTCACAGATAATTAACAAAGAAAATTTTCACTGACTTCATGGAGAATTGTTTCTTCCTGCAGATTAGACCTCTATGAATTATACTACTCAGAATGAATTTGGATAACTAATAATGGCTTCTGTTCACTTAAACCAGAAAATTTTTCTTACTGATGTTTAGTTAATTTTCTAATCAATTTTTTTGATATTGCTAGGCAATTTGTTTGCTGGTATGTACATGTTACTAATGAGTCATGTTCAGAAAAAAAACCCTAAGGAAAGGAACTTTTTCACCTACATATTCATAGACACATGAGCGAATTAGTGATGCAGGGCACAATCAAAAGATTTGAAGGCTTTGCATTAGACAGTAAAATACTGATATCTCTAACTTATACTAATCTGGCAAATTCTGTATTCTAATTTCCAAGGCATTACATTTATGCCAATTTGAAATTCCATTTGAATCCCAAATCTGCAAGATGTGAGCCTATGTGACATCCTTTACACAACCGAAGTGAAAGACTTTTCTTGCTTACAGTAACACAGATCCTAAAAAAGATATAAGGAGTTTGAGACATTTTTCCCCCTTAAGGGTTGGTGCTTGTAGTGTTGAAAATTGCACACTGCTAGGGTATGGACTAAGAGTCATTCTCCACAAAAACACAAAAATTGGTGGGGTAGATAGGGGAACCAGAGCAATACCCTGCTCCTCCTACTCTGAGCCACTGCAGGAATGGGATGAGTCCATGGAAAGTTCACACTCCCCCAAGCACAGGGATGCTCTGAGGCATGATGGCAGGTGGGAGAACACCAGTATCCCATTTAGGGGAACAAGCCCTGTGCTGGGCATCTCAGGAGGTTCTCATCCCTGTGGGCTGAGTAGGACCCGCTACTGTGAGTCAGTGAAAGCACACAGAGTGAGCTCTAGAGATTTTGCTTGCCATTCTGTCTCCCTCCTGGCACTGTTGATCCTGCTCATTGCTGTTTTTTGTAACTTTTGAGTAGATTTCACTAATATGAATGAAGAAAGAGCAAGAGGCATGGACAGTTCTGGGCTGAAATGAATCTGATATCTCTGGTCAAGCACATGGTTTCAACATCCTCAAAAAGGGAAGAAATTGGCTTATGTTACTATTTGCAGGCATTAGGAGAGTATACTGTAGCTGGTAGCCTGTACTGCAAGCTTTTCTTTGTCATCAAGAGAATGGGATCTTGCAATTATTAATGCTAAAACTGTTTGGTTTTTTTATTTTAGTTTTTATAACCACATAACTTCAGGACACCATGTGGAAGAAAAACTCAGATATTAAAATAATACCAACAGCAATTACTTGGACCAGGTTATTATTTCAGATGTAAAATTTAGAAAACAGTATTCAGCCATTTTGATTTACTGTCATTTTGCCCTTGGTTAGTTCTTAGTTTGTGCTCTAACATGGGATAAGAAGCAGCTCCTTTTAAATGAAAGGGGCTACGAGAATTTAAGCATTAAGTAATGTAGTGTGGCTTATCTCTAGTTTGAACAACAGCATTTTTTGGATGTTGTGCTCCAATGGATATAGTGTCCTTCACCACTTACATTTAATATACACTGATTCTTGTGTTGTAAAGTCTATGAAATATCTACTGAAAAATTTAAAAAATAGAGCAAATGAAAACACAAATCTATACAGATAAAACAAATACAGTTCTTTAAACAAGAACTGACCAAGAAATGAAGACAACTAACTTCATTTGTCATTAGGGCTATGCAGCCCAGCACTAAGCCTCAGCCGCTTACTGCTGCTACAGTTCCAGTTGGACTTACAGTTCAGGAGAATCCGCAGGTTCCTAAGAAGATCCCATAGGGAACTTGGCCGTATCTGGGGACAAGTTTATTGTGCAGCCAGAGGAATCATCTGGGCCATTGTTGGGTTTTCTGTCCTACCAGTGCAGAGGAAAAATTAAATCTCTGTTCACATTAGCTCAAAATAACTAACAGACACGAAAAACACATATATCTTGCTTATGCCTGCCTATACACAGGATTTTCAGGTAACTACCTCTCTTAAAGTTGTTCAAACTGCCTAACTGTTTATTTGGGTATGGCTCGGCCAGACACTATGTGACCAGAAGCAATGAGTAATGCAATTTTGCTAGTAACAACCAGCCTGCAGTTCTACAGTATTACTTTAGTGTCTCTTGCCTTATGCCAGGCCTTTTGTTTGGAAAATACTTTAACATCCTTCATGCTAAAGATGTTATGCAAACTTAAGATGATAATATTAATAACTTTAAGCAAAATATGTTGTTTTCATTCTCATCATTGTCTGTTGTGTTCCACTCTGTGTAACAACTGTTACACCAAATAGCTTTCAAGAACTGCAGCAGACAGTTATGTTGCACCATGTGCTTCAGATGTAAAATTAATTTTTTTGAGAGGCATGAGTTTTTAGTGAGTGACATGAACTAAGCACAGGACAGAAGCTAGCTAATTCTTGATGTGTCTGGCAAGGATGTTTCCAATTACTATGTCAATAATTCAGCAGATAAGCTTGACTCTATAGTATATTTGAGGTTAAGTGGCATTTTATTAATAAAAACAATAACTGAATGAGCAATATATTAGAGAAGTTAGATTGACTACATAGTTATGATGTTTATACCCACTGTGCAAAACTTAGGATGATGAAAAAAAAGTAATGGGAGGCTTTTGGATGAGTTGGGTTTTCTTAGTGTGTAACAACAAAAGTTGCTAAGACATGATGGAAAAAAGAACTACTATAGCAAACTGAAGAAAAAGGCTGGGCATGTAATGATTAGGTTTTTAACAAAGCCTTGTTAGAAGAATCTTTTCCTGATACTGAAAGTAGGTTAAAACTGGGAAATTCTAACAGTCTTTACTTAGTGGGTGTACTGTTTTACACCTGAGCCAGCTATGAATCAAAGAGTCACCATGCAGGGAAAACTTCAATTAAGGGGCATGAATAGACCCAGAGAACCTGAGAGAAGGGCAGTCATCTGGTCCAGCTTCCTGCAATATTAGAATTATTCCATCTGCATGTGTCATGGAATGTGTGAAGTCTGGTTTTGTGTGTTCTATATAACCTGAAATCTGCCCTTTTTCATATGATGTTGTGCAGGCAAGTTTTAATTAATACAAGTAATGTCTAGATTAGCTATTCTTTGTACAAATGCTTCTTCAGTATTTGCACTACATTTTTTTTTTTAATCTTTTCACTTTCCTCCTAAACACTTGTAGGATTATTTGACACCATAATACAGCATCTAATTTTGGCATCGTTAGTGGTGCTGCTTTACAGTATTGTGAGGAGAGTGAAAACTGCCATTAGGCTTCAACAGTTTTTGCTAACATGCTTTATCACTCACAATATGAAATAGTGATTCATAATACAAATCACATTGACATTTTAGAAACTTCTGGTCAATACACCAGCTTTATTACTAACTTGGTTTGCATCTGTTCACTTTGCAGAAGTGTGTTGGTAACTAAACAATTTCAATAATAGGAAGATTTAAGGAGAATTTTGTGAGAATATAAGATATGAGAAAAACTCTAGATGACCTTCAGAGTATTCCTTTTGCTGCCTCATTTTAAAAGCTGGGCAGCAATAAATTTACAGTGTAGTACCATCTTCTTACAGTCCTATTATGGTAATAATCTAACCATCAAATTGCATATAGGTATCACAAAGTTGCACAAAATTTTAATGATATAGATATATACTTTTAAGTACCTTCACGAATATTGATTCCACCTTTTCCTATGATGTGAAAATCATTTTACTTAATGGGAGTCTTGTCCATCTGAATACTACTCTAGACAGTGTCAGCCATTGAGCATAACAAAAAAAAGACTTGGTAAATTATAGTTTTGAACTATTTGTTGCACAACTAGCTAAATAATAAATGAGAATCCCCAGCATTTCCCTTAATGATTAATTCTTTTCTGCGTAGATTAAAAATTAAACATTGTTTATAAAAAAAACACCACACAACCCACCCCATTGCCTGAAACAACAAAACACTTTATATAGCTAGGAAAAAATGGGAAAAAGTTAAAGTTGAGATGGAGAGTAAGAAAAGATAGGCGTATAAGTTTGTGACAAGGAATTTTTAATTTTAGTATTCTGGTTTGTATTTGTGCTGGGTGTAAATCATGAATTTCAATAGCCTACAAAGAATTATATTTCAGATGGCAATTTTCCCCCCTGCTTTTAATTTGGCTGCACCTTGTGAAGGGTAACCTGAGTCCCTCTGAAGAGATGCAGGTCAAAATGAAGAGGGAAGGGGAAAGAAAAAGGTTGTTTTCTTAATATTCAGAGTAGTATGGCCCTTGAAATATTTTAACTTAAATGAAACAGAAAGGTGGTTTCCATTCTACTAGCAAGAATCTGAAATATCACAGCATTTTATGTAAATTTTCGTGGCTGTCTATTTAAATAGAAGATTTTCTGTATACCAAGTAACTTTTTTATTTACAGGGAATAATACATTAATATTTAATAAACAGCAATTAGGTAAGAGTACATAAGATCAAGGAAATTTGACACAGTAGTGCAAATTTAAAGTTTTTATAATGCTAATACATCTGTGTGTTGCCTGCTAGTGCTGGTTTTGGCACTTGGGTCTTTGAGCTATCTGAAAAATATGTAAAACTACATGAAAGGAGAGCTCTCTATAGACTACTCATCTAAGGCAGTTAATGTGCTTTTTCATTTGCTTGTGTTTTCTGTTTTGTTTGGGGTTGTTTGTTTGTTTTCTGTGGAGTTCCTCACTTTCCAAATGCAGCACTGAATAATCCTCTCTTGTGCATTTCAAATACCATTAAAGTCTTTTGACAGATGGGGCAATATGCAGTGTTGCTGATCTTGTCCCATTCTACCAGCCAGAAAAGGCAGCTACTCAAGGGCAGATTTTTTCCCTTGGCAATTGACTGACGAGCGTAAGACTTTTTGAATGGCTTATGACCTAGGAAGCAAGTGGACTCACGATGTCAACTTGTGAGTTCTTACAACTTGTCAGTAGGATAGACTGTGACTATTTTGAAACATATACAAAAGGAAAAAATGTTAAATATTACGGTGTCTTTATGGAATAAGTTCATGGTTGCCTTTCACAAGGCTAACCAGAAGCCAAATATTTAGCATATTCACTAAATATGAAATCTAAACGGTGAATTAGTGAGATGCTCTTCTGAGACAACTAATTCCATATTCACTGCATTGCAATACTTTTTGTTTGTGAACTGTATAATCTTTTTTCATGGAAACCCACTGGTAGAAAACTGCTTTGTTGAATTGTCTGTTCACTATGTGTCACTACTGCACATAAATGCATTTGAAAAACTATCTGATACCATTCAATGTTCATTCAAGAAAAGAGCAGGAACCCTATTTCTAGCTCTGCCAGTGGAAGACATATGTTTTGCTTGCTACTTATTCCAGAACAAAGCTATTTAACATGACACTTACTTGCAGAAAGCTCTACCCAGTAGTGGCTGATGTATGTCCAATGTTATTACCTACTTTTAAAAGTAATATTGCCGGGCTGTAGCAATAGCCTTCACAATCATATGTCTGGTTATAATTGTGTTATAAATTTTGATTTCCTGGTGAGAAGAGGCAGTTATTTTGTTACAGGACCTAAAAGGAATCCTTGCTTTCAAGGTTTTAATAGTCTCTGCAATACTTACATACAAAAGTTGGTATGAAAAATTTTGCATCTGGATTTGTAATATGTCAAAAAGAAATAACAAGATTTTTGACCAGTCTTTAACTGAATAGCTCCTCTCTGTTCAGAATACTGCATTTCCTTACCTTTGACTGTTCTTCAGGTCAGACTCCTTTTCTCTAAGTCTAGTATAAGATATGACAAGCTAAGTAATTTCAGCTATAGCAGAATATGTATATACAACTTAGTATAGTGATTGTGCTCATTCTCTTACCTTACTAATATCCATGCAAGAAAAAATTTGAAAAGGCAATGTATCAGGTAAACATTAAAATGGAAAAGAGCTACAAAATTAAAACTTGTAAATTCAGAGCTAAAGAAGAAGAAAATTGATAAATGCTGTTATGCAGCCAGTTCATATTACAAGCAGTACTGATTTCAAGCAAGCATTTTGTTTTGTCAGGGCTTTAGTTGCAGACCGTTAGTTTAGTGCAAATTATTTCTACACATATTAGTCTTATGAGTACTATTATCATGAAAAGTATTAAAATTGAAAAACTAGTTTAGAAGACACTTCAGGGTATTGAACTGAAAAAGAGAATGATTCTGCTTACACCCATTCTTTATTACAATGCCAACATATATGTTTCCCTCCACTACTGTCCATAGCCGTGCATCTATGCAGAATCTTATCAAGTGTAAAAGAATGGTTTTTACAAAGAAATCTACCAACCTGTAGTTTTATTTACTTACCAAGAATTTGTGAGTTCCAAAACTTAAATTATATAGTCTGTTCATAAGGCAGAAATGAAAGTTGACCAGAAACCACACTATTATTTAAATTTAATTTTACCAGAAAATATATTAATTTCATGTTTTAAACGTCAGTTAGCTAGAAAAAATGTTGATTTTTCTGATGTTTTTTTCCTTACAAATTCAAAATTTATTTACCATATTCAATGCCTTTTGTCTAAGTAAAGTGTCTTTCTTGTCAATGTGTGTACATGTGTATTTTTAGCACCAGGCTATTTGGAAAGCATTTAATTACTCAGACAGGAAGTGTGAGTTAATGTTAAACAGTTTTTGTCCATTAAATAAAAAGCAAAAAATTACTTATACCTTTGTTCATCAAAAGTAGGAATCAGATTTCAGTTTTTCTAATAGTAACCTTGGTTGCTTCCATACCATAAGGTACCATAAAGATCATATGGGACAAGCATAGCAGATATTAATTTCTGCTATAAATGCTCATTTAGGAAGCATTTTCACCCTGCTTAAAGCTTTAGCAAAGTGGAGGGTAAGTGTTTGAGACAGATGTGCTGAACTGATGGAGATTAAAGGTGTTTGGGTTTGGCCAAATACAGATACCCTTCATTCTCTGTGATTTTCCTTCTACTATGTGTTAATAAAGTTGTTGCTGTATTTTAGACTTCCTGTTACAAGGTCTGACTCTGATTTCTTGTGAATCACCACTGAAACCCACACAATTCAGCCCAGACGTAAATCTCAAACACATGGCAAAACCTGAATTTTCTTTTTTCTGGTCACTTGAGTAGAGACACACATTTTTCATAGGAGTCTGAAAAAATTTATTATTAACCTGGTTACAAAATTATTGGATTGCATGTTGAATTTTTTGATACAAAATTTTTATATGGACTATCTAATATTTCCATGCATTGCTTAAGAAAAACATCAGGTCTGGGTGTACAGTTACTGTCAGCATAACATAAATGCTTTTTTTTGTTCTAGTTCATGAAGATCTAAGTATTTAATAGTTTGTTATTTTATTCTACAGTAAACTGTGGCCCAAATAGCACAAGTCATTCCAGGTTTAAGTATTAGCCCTTATGGTTCAGGTACTTTCATCAGGTTTGTTTTTTTTAGTCAAACTTTTTTGTTAATAAACAAACTGAAAGGAGTACTCTAGTATAAGAATTCAGGAATAGTAACCTGCAACCTGAATATTGAATTATAGTGTAGATCAAAGTGTGTCTTCTTGTGAAGACAAACAAGTTTTCAAAGTGTTACAGTAAGTGATTATTTAATTGTATCTGGTGAGAAAAGTCACTGTTAATGTGCTGCGATATTTAATAACACTTTTGTGTGTTCTACAAGCAGATAGTACCTTCCTTAGAGATGGAAATTTGCTTCAATCTCTTGCTTTTTTGCTCATTGTGTTTCTCAACCTCTTCTATATTGTTTGAAGCTTTTATTAACTGTAATATTCCACCGTCACATTCCTACTTGAAAAGGTGAAAAAACCAAGAAACAAGGATAAACAGAAGATTAAAAAACCCAACAGCCCACATGTGCGGTTAAATAGGCCATTGTGGTGACAACAAGGAAGTCATTTTTTAGTTGGGTAGAGAAGAATAGAGGAATAAAGATGAAGTCATAGTTCCAGTACTGTAGAAGGGGGAAAACACTGCAACTGGCAATTGCAACTGACTCAATAATAAAAGGAACTTAGACTTGTTTGTAGTATAAGTGGCAGAAACAAAGCAACTCTGCAGAAATTTTCGACTGCACTTATAATGCACTTTCCAAAGACTGAAAGAAAATATTAGTTATGGATCCTTGAACAAGGGCAATTGTGATCTTGATGAAATTGAGGCATTACTCTAGTAGCCATTGTTTTCAAATACTGAAAAATAATTTGACAACAAAATCCTTTCTTTCCCATTTTTTCTACCCATCTAGCTCTTCATTCATAAACTACGAAGGAGCTGACATTCTGCTTGTCTACCTGAGGGTAGAAAAATGTTGTCATGCAGATGACTAAACAAGTGCCCGCAAACAATTGGCTCTGACCCTAACTTGTGTCAAGCAGTTGGCATGGCTTCTGATTAGTAATTAAAGAAATCAATGCCAGCTGACACTAAGGGTATCTAGCCATAGGATGGCATGCCAGACCTATTAAGGATAAACTGCTTGGTACTGATTCCTGTCTTATACTTTGTCAGTTCAGTAGGTTTGCTAGTCAATGTCAGTAAATACACTGTGTGAAGAACTCATTTAGAAAAAATGTTGTCTAAAAGGTAACATTAAAACTGCGGTCACGGCATATTTTTTCTAAGCTGCACTACTTCTTACTTGCTGTACTGTGAAGCTGCAAGGTTACTACAGAATCCAATTACTTAAAATAAATTATTAAAGCCAACCAAACAACCCCCCTGCCCCAAACTGTGTTGTCTCTACTCCTCTCATCTCAGGTGTAGCTTATGTAATAAATTATCTGTTGATTCAGCAAGGTACCAGAACACTATTTGAGATTTCAGCTGTAGTTCTGGTTGCAAGTGTATTTCAGTACAACCAATGATTTTGAAAATATATTGTCTAATTCCACATGGACTTTATTTCCATTCCAAAGACTATTTTTCTACTGAACACCTTTTGCTCTACAGACAATATCAGTTCCTGACATCGAATAGACACCTGAGACTACTACTTATTTTTGTGGAAGTCAGTTCTTGGGATCTGTCACGTTTGACCCTTTTTGTATCAAAAGGTCTGATTTAAAGCTCTCTAAGTGAAAGAGCTTAAGGCCGCAACTTTCCCTCAGTTGTAGTCATAAACCCAAATGAACTTCTCTGGTTCAGAACATAAGCTGGACACTTAAGGGCAAAAAGAGCACCCAGCATCACAAGTAAAGCATTGTTACGCAAAGTGCTACTGAATGCAGTCTGGCCAAAATTAACATAGAAGTGCAGGAATGGTAATAGTTGCCTGACTCTCATATTTGTGTTCAGTTCTAACTGCTCATTTCAGAACAGTGGCAGAAGAAGCAAGTTAAAGATTTTTTTAGCATTTTCTGAATATAGTAAACTGTACTGGCTACAAAGACCAAACCAGTGCCATCATCTGGGCAAATGGGTTAATCTTTGACTTCGTTGTATTTATCTTGGAATATCAGAACCTGCGATCTTACAGAAGGGAACATAGCGCAGTCTGCACTGCCCTANCTAACTGCTCATTTCAGAACAGTGACAGAAGAAGCAAGTTTAAGATTTTTTTATTTTTGACATTTTCTGAATATGGTAAATTTGACTGGCTACAAAGACCAAACCAATGCTGTCATCTGGGCAGATGGGATAATCTTTGACTTTGTTGTATTTATCTTGGAATATTAGAACCTGCTATCTTGCATAAGGCAACACAGCGCAGTCTGCACCACCCTGCTTTAAGCCATCTAATTGCACCCCTTCTGCACAGAATACCTTCTCAGGTATTTTTAAAGTACAGGTCAGAAAGCTAGCCCTGCTTTTCCTGGGCTGAGTTCACTGCTGAGCTAGTAAAACATACCCATTGCCCTACAAAATATTTTATGCAAGGTTGCAGTATAGGAAGTTTTTGAACATGTCCACATCTATAGTCTGTGCCTGTCTCCTCCTGCATGAGGAGAACAAGCATGCAAACAGAAATGGAAGAGGAACAGTCAAAACCAGTCATCACACTCTGTGGAGGCAGGTGCTTTGATCCTAAGAATAGGTCACACTGGATGTAATTATTGGATGCGTAGGACCAACTGCATTGAATGTAATTATTACTGAATATAAGGAAGGTTTCCATTGTACTTTTCATAGGTGTCTGTGACTGAGAAAGAGCCTTTTTGAATCAACCCCAGAAGAAACCTAGCCTTTAGGTTTCAAGAGCTGAACTGTTGGAAAGCAAATGTTTTGGATGAGTTGTGTTTTGAGAATTGGTTACTTTATCAAGGAGCTTTTTGGTAGCTTGGTACAAATAAGCAGGGTGAATACAAGGCAGCCTTAAGTCAGTCTTTAGAGGTCAAACCAAAAGGACAGGGTGTTTCTATAGCTGTGGATTTACAGGGACAAAGTTAATTCTAATCTTCTTACAAGTCTGGAGTCCATGTGGTTATTGTTAACTTTAAGGGGAAAGAACATGTGCCCTTCGTTTTTGTCTTTTTCTGACCTATGCCTGTGTTCAAAGAATTTTAATACAAATTTTTACTCACTCTTGGAAAATTAAAAGATGTCCTTTACTACATACCCTTACACTTCCTTTCAACCTATGTTGTCTCTTTGGATGTTGATGAGCACTGTTGACATAAAGCCTATCTTGTAATCTCTCTCTAAGAGAAAAATAACCCTTAACATGGTCATATTTGAATGAGTTAGAACATCGCTAGTTCTAAACTGTGGGATAAATACAGGGATGTCTGACTCCACAAAGGCATTTTAGAGGGCCAAACAGCAGTATTTGTCCCCTGAAGACTAAGGTGGGAGGTACCTAGCCCAGCTACTAAGCTTCATCACACCACTTCACTACTATTTGCCTCTTATAATGAACTTATCATCGTAAAAGGAAATGACTTCTGTGTAGCTCTGACAGAACAACAGCAAGTGCCAGGCAAGTTATGAGAATACTACAAGTTCCTGTGACATAAGAAACATTGAAAGACGCCTTGGCTGTTGTAAAATGTGGATGCAGGAGTCTTTGGCAGTGTGAAAGGACAGGGGAGCATTTTCAGCCTTTATTTTGGGTTACTGTGGGCTTTATCTCTCAAGTGAGTGCAAAGTCTACTATGTTCTTTACCTTGGAAGAACCAAGCCAGTCAAAGCTGGAGTGTACAGTGTTTATCAGGCGTGGCACATGTACTGATACTTGGATGAGACACCTGTGATCTAATGTACAAAAGGCAAATATGGTTTTTAAGGTAAGACACTCTATTCTAAGCTAATAGCTCTGAAAAACATAATGTTTATGTGGAGGTGAGAGAAGAACACATCACAGCTATGCTTTTTATACCTTTTGCTAGAAATAATACAAAATTTCAAAATATTAGCCCATAAAATTAAATATCCTAAGAATAATAGAGTTCATGTTGCAGTACTTTCTAGGGCTAAGGGCTTATTATTCAAAGGAGCAATTATGAATTTATTAACCCTCTGTGGCTTTTATCTTTAGAATTTTCCTTGGAGGTTTTTAAAAAAAACCCTTTTACCCAGGTTTCAAAAAAAAAGCTAGTCTGGTTAGTGTCAAAGGTTAAGGATACTTCTTAAAATGTCTTCCTGATTACTTATTCCACCAGTACTGCCATATTGAAAAGTGCTTGAAAACCTCAGGGATGAAAGATGACAGTGCTATATGAATGCAAAGTGTTATCTGTGACAGATCTAGGTCAAAATCTTAGTTGGGGCAGAAAATTCACCTTTGTTCCACATGCGATTGTTGCAGAGGGCAGTTTCGAAGTCTTGATTGTTTACAGTGGCTTTTAGACTGTTGCCTGAGTGCCATGTTGATGGGAGCAAGTGCTGCTTGATATTGCTCCTCTGGAAATGTTTTTGGTAATGTAGCCTGAGAAACACTTGGTTCTGTATAGATGTGGCTATAGATACCCATTTTTCAACTGCATGGTGGTATGTAGGGATGGTAAGGAAAGGGAGACTGTTGAAGACCTTAGATTCGACACAAACATCATGATTTTGGGGTCCCACCTAAGTAAAAGAGAGTTAGCAATGAAACTAAAACCTTGCCAAGATCAGCTTTAACATTGTGATAAATCTACAAAAAAAATTGGGCATGATTCGAAAAGAGTTGAGGTAAACAATTTTGGGTTAGTAAATATAGACTCTTGGTACTTGTTTGTACTCTCCCTTTTTATGAAATCAAGACAGGAAAAACCCACACAGTGTACTGCGAGTTGCTTTTAATTTTGAGCCTTTACACTTCTAAATTTTATAGTGATTAATATGGGTATGAATGTGTGTAAACTGATAAGCTTGCGGTTCTTAATTGAACTGTTTTATGGCAAAATTTGTAAAGACATTTTTTAATGTTGCCTTAAAAACTGTTAAAATAGTTTTAAAACTACTATGTGCTATTATTTTTGAATTTTTGCTGGTTTTACTTAAGTGATTATTTCAGTCTTCTGTTCGAAATTGTGTTATTATATTAAAAGATACATGAATTATAACGTAATTTCTGTATATATAGTTTTAAAGTAACTTTTAATTTTCTCACATGTAGAAATTAAATCAGTAATCAGTAGAATTTAAATGTTAATAGCTGATTCATAGCATTATTCAAGGTGTACGTAAATGCAGAGCAGAGACTCCTTAAAACAAAGAAACCTTCTTACAAAACAGAGCAATAAAAAGCCCCAAACCCAAACTATCCACAACATGTGCCCTTCAGCCCCTCTACCAGCATGTTAATTTTAAGCCAACATACTGTGCTTGAATGCAAAATTTACTTACTAGTATCTCCTATGTGCCTGATAAAAGGGCTAAAATCTGTTGTGTATTCCTTCTGTACCTACACCTGACAGCAATAATACACAATTTATGTACCACATAAAATTACTCCAGAAAGCTGATTTGCAGTGGATAGTAGAAATACAGATAAGAGTGGTCCGTGCTGCCTTAGAGATGTGCTGGTTTTGTCTTTTAGCCTTCTTGTGTCCAAACATTCTATTTCTGCTTGAAATAAAAAATATATTGGAAAACTTTGCAACATGCTGTTTGATATAGAGAGTTAAGTTCATATTTAAGCCTTGAAGCACAGAAAGTATTTTATCAACAGGGTACCTTGAAGCCTAACTGCAAGCTAATGTAGGACAAAAATGCAGGTAGTTCCTAGTCACCAAAATGTCATGAGTAACTGATAGTTAAATATATCAATTTTACTAAGAACACCGGTCAAAATGTTTTTCAGCCAGTATAGTATAATCTCTTTAGGCACAAAATAACTCTCTTCCAAGATGACAGAAATAAATTAAAAAAAAAAGTAAAATAATATTTTCCTTTGTTGTCATGAAAAGGCCAGGTGTGGATTTGTATGATTTCATGTTAGTGGGGAAGTGATCGTTGCTTTGAGACAAGAAAAAAAATTATCCAGCACTGAGTTTACAAAAATCTGCAACTTAATTTCAGCATGATAATGCATAAAATAAAAGGCAGAATTTAGATTTAGATTGTGGTAGTGACAAAGACCTTAAGATCATTAAATCCTATTAGGCCATTTGGTACATAAAAGGCAACAGTTTTGAAGTGGTTGTAG
Organism: Grallaria varia; assembly: GCA_013396735.1. Lineage (NCBI taxonomy): Eukaryota > Metazoa > Chordata > Aves > Passeriformes > Formicariidae > Grallaria > Grallaria varia. The sequence goes on along the minus strand of VWZG01003348.1, from coordinate 20,946 downwards.
GAATAAGGGCATAAAATTAACATCTGAGAGCTCTTTAAACTTATATGTGTTAAAATTATCTCTGATTATATGTCCATTGTGAAATATTAAATATTATTGCAGTCATCTAGAGCATTTTTGACAAAAACTTATTGTATCTACATAGAATTTGATACGCACTTGTGGGGTATTAACTCTACTGTATTTTCATTTATTAAATTATACACTTGACTCTTGTTCTTTTGAGGTCTTCATTGTCATTTCTAGGTTTCTGTCTATTAATGTTGTCTCACAATAGCAATCAAAGCATTGTTATTCTTTGATTTTCCAAGCAAATAATTCTTGTAAAAAATTAAAGAAAAATAAATTACTGATGTTTTCCTTATCTTGGATTTGAACAAGCTTATACCATATGGCATGAACTCTTTTATACACACTGACCACTCTATATATAATAGTTATAGATTTTCTTCATAATATAGTCTTATTTTGTTCTTTCAAGCAATGCCTCAAATATGTGTAGGTTGCTGATTTGTGTTCAAATAAAACATAAATGACACAATTCTTGACTGAAAATTACTCCCCAATTCAAATAAAAAGTGGAGATCCCATAGATCACACAAGGAATAACAATTTGGTCTAGGAATTCAGGTACTTGACTGATGCTTTTAGTTTGTCACTTTGGTATTTGCTTTACATTACTGAAGCTGGCAAAGATACCACAGTTCTCTTACAGTAGAAAAAAAAAATCTACATGTCTACACTATATATATCTCTATAGTGAATCATACAAGGCCATGGACAAATTAATTTGTGTCCTTCTTTCTTGCATTTGATCACTCTACATTGATCATTCTCAGAATAAAGCTTTATAACTAATAGCATAACTATAGGTTCCATAATGAAAGTACTAAACATTTTGAGATGAGTGAAATGGGACACCATTTGACTTTGTCTTTCTAAGTTCTTTTGGAAAATACCAGGTGTTGTTATTATTGTACAATTATTTTGAAGTTTCTTTGACAGAAAATATTGTGATTTAAGGAAAACAGAGCAAAATATTAGCCACAACTGCAATCTTGGAGAGGATAAAAGATGTAGGCTCTCTTTGCAGCAAAAGTTTTCATTGAGGTTTTCTCATGCTCAGTCTATCAAAATCTCTTGGCTCTACTTATTTTTTTCCTCTACTTTTCAAGTAGAAAAGTTTATTAATCACGTTTTTAAAGTACATTTAATGATATGAAACAGAAAAAGTATATTGATAAAAATTTCAATATATATAAAGCTTCTAGTAGAAAACGTAATTTAGACACTCTACTTTACATTTCATCTAGAAAATCAGGTCATTTTGTGGGGAAAAAAAATCATAATTTACACATGCTTTTTATAAAAACTATCTAGTTTAAAATATCTCTAAAAATTACTTTGCGAATGACCTATTTAATAAAAATAATTGGGAGATACAAGAATTAGTAAATAATACCAAATATCATTAAC
>VWZG01003348.1:0-19465 GCA_013396735.1 Grallaria varia | reverse complement strand
CAAATATCATTAACAAAAAAAATTGTTGTTGTAAATAGTAATAGGCTTATGAAGTAGTTGTGCTTATTATAAGAGAGTACAACACTTCTGTCAAAATGAGTGCACTTTTGCTTCAACCACAAAAGACATTGGGAAACCTGATGAACTACTGTATGCAACTAAAAAGTTGAATTATTTGACAATAATGCAGTAGTTCAATAAGACTGACTTCAAAAATCCTAGACACCCCTGATGGATGAAGTAGTCAAAAAAAATCCAATTTTGTCTGGTTTTTCGATGACATTTTCAGAATTATTAAAAATAGTCTCTTTCTTACACAAGACAAAGGCTATTGTTTTCTTCTCTGAGATCTAACATTCATTAATTGCTTCTCTAATTGCTTTATGGGAATTTGTGGGCAGATAGATTTATCTTCCATTGTTTAGTAAAATCTGACGGTCACTAAATATTCTAATATTTAGCAAAGTAAATGTTGTTCAAATAGTGGTGCAAGTGATGATTCTGATTAACTATGATGAATCTGATTAATTACTTTTAAATAACTCCTGTCTAGTCTTACACTGTGATAAAAGCATACAGTGGAGATGTAATGGAATTAATACTCAAAGATAACTCAGATGGTATTGGATATGAACCATGACATGCTAGATTGTTCCTTCACCTGTGATCTAATTTTACATTCTTTGAAGTCAGTGATTAATGGTTTAGGGGTTCCATCTTTTAGGATAACTTAGAATTAAGCTTGAACTTTCTGTTGTATTTAAATAAGATCAAAATTTTCCTATTTTACTTGATATTTCAGATTCATTTCTTTTCCAAGGAAACGTTATAGGAAAAAATGGTAGATTGTAGGATGATTCAAGCTGATTTAGGATGCAAAATAATTTTGGATGCAGAGATTATTCAATTAGCTAATTGTAAACTAATCCAGAGAAGTCTTGCTGTGGTGCTTGAACTATTTGAGGCTGAAAGCGATATAACAACGTAACTGTGACATTCTGTTGAAAAATCAGTGTTGTTTCCTGATGAGAACTAGCATTTCTGTATATGCTGAATAATACTGGAATAAGTATCAGTTTATAGTTACTTAGAGATTATCTGTTTTGCTGTTACTTTTGGACTTTCTCTAAGTGCTGCTAAATGATGGGTCAGATTAGGCAATCTTCTTTCTAGCAATATAGCTATATTTTTCTACGGGCTCAAGAACTCAAGATGAGTTTACTTTGGTGCTGAAGTCTGGCCCAGTGTTAGTCTTTTCTACCTTTCAGTACAACACAAAAATTATAAGAATGGTCATCACACTAAACATACTGACCTGAGGAAAGAAAAAATTTCATGTCACTTCTATTTAGTGGTTCTTACTAAGTATTTTATTTACTAGTTTGACAATAGGTTTAAGCATCTCTTTTCTGAGTAGCCAAATTCTCAGAAACCCCAGAGTGCTCAAATAGTAGATATTTGATTTGTTTGGGGGAGATAAACAAGGAGAGGGGTTGGGATTATTTGTATTTTCTTAAGTAATTTTATTCTTGAATGACATAATTTGAAACAGATATTTCACACTAGACAGAGCTTTCATCTGAATTCCAGTTCGTATTTAAAGGCTGTTTCTATACTCAATACTAAGCAGCCATTGGATAGACTACAGAACCTGGAGTGGGAGGTAAGAGCTTTCCAGGAGCTATCTCTGTACAAAATTGTGCCTTCTGAGCATGAATATTTATGCAGTTGATGGTGTAAAGAGGCTATGATGTAGACTACTCATCCAATATGAATTTCAATTTTGAATGAATATCTGAACTTGGAGAGTAAGCTTATTCATAATGGCCACTTTTTTTTTGTTTGTTTGTTTGTTTCTTAGCTTTGGAGTAAAGACACAAAGTTCTAGAAGGCTTCAACTAGATGATGGGTGTTGGTCAATATATATTAGCTAAGTTCAGTCTGGGTTACTTTAGGTATGCCTTCAGTTATAAATGTTTGAAAAGTGCAGTGAAATTTTATTTTTTACATTTAGTACTTTTATGAGTGTTTTGTCCTAATTCCTGTTGTATGCAGTTTTCTCTCTAGGAAGTCTTTATGCATTAAGAAAAATTGTTTGGTTCCTCTGTCTAGTTGAAGCTATAAAAGGCAACAGTGGAGCTATAAAAGGCAACAGCATGTTTGTCTCAATTTCATGTGTTTATTTTTTCAGCTGTGCAGTTTCATTTTGCCCATCTACCAGTACTGCATGTATCCCTCTATTAAAGGGCACATTAAGGTAGTAGATTTTATATTTTCTTAGGGCTGGTGACTATGGAACACCTCACACTGGAATCCTAGAGGAACTGATCTACACCTTTGATTTAAATTTCTTGATGACAGGACAGAATAAATATATTCCTGCATTCCTGTGTGTGTTTTCCTGTTTTAATTACTTTTTCTATATAGTCAGGTATTCTTATTTGCACTGTTGAGCTTGTGACACCTCTGTAAAATTCTTCAGAATTTTGCATTCTGAAAGATATCTCCTGCATTTAAGGTCTCTGAATACAAATGAAAAAACACGAGAGGGACTGATAAATGCATTTCATGTTACTTCCTGTCCACACACCAGTCCAAGCCAAACCATAGATGCTTAGCTTCTATACTTCATTTGGCTGCAGACACACAATTCACAAAACCCCAAGAAAGACATCACGATGTTTTTAAATTACTACATGCAAGGAAATAATGAAAGAGTGCAAACTGTATTATAAGGAGGCGTACTCTTACTACCCTTTAAAAAAATTTACCCTTTTCTCTTTCTTTTTAAATAATGTCTACACAAATACTAACAGAAGGTGGCTCTCAAGGACTTAGTCTATCTGGCAAATTTTTTTAGTCATTATTGGGTAAAGTTTCTACTTGTAGGTGAGGTGTGAAGTCTATCTGACACATACTAGTTGCAATAGTAGTCAGAGAAAGGAACATTGCTTTTTTAGGCTTGAAGAGACTGTGTTTCTGAGAACAGCTTCCTCCAACCTTTTCCGTACAGCTTTATTAAACAAAGGGCAAGATTCTGTCAAGCATGTCTATTTTTAATAAATATCTAATCTTAGCTGAATTATGTGGTCTAACAACTCAACATCTGCTGCTATTTACTCAATGACTGTGAAGGTCTGGATGATGATCTTGGGAAATACATTAGCACTAAGCGGAACCCTTGCCTACTTTAAAAATAGATGATTAATCATTGCGTTCTGAATAGCCAATGAGTGCTGTACTTGTCTTCTAACTTTCAACAGCATGTCAGTTTCTTCACATCTGTTGTGGTTTTTCTGTTGTTTTCTTCCTCACTGAGTATTTTGGAATATTTGGGGAAATAGGGAATTCTGGTCGGATAATTTTTTTTCTGTTCCTAGGCTTTAACCCTGTAAATTCAGAGCTCTGTGTGGTATCTAGTAATGAAATCGGGAACAGAACTATGAAAGAACTGAAATATCACAGTACTGAACATTATAGTGCCTAATTTTCAGATACCTGATAAGAATTCACAGTTCTGAAGTAGGTACATAAGCTTCAATGCCAAGCAGAATTTTATAACAAGTGTATGGTGTAGGAAATCTAGAATATGTGGACGGATGACTTTTTTCATAGCACAGAAAGAGACCAAAAGACAGTGGTGATAGTAGTCAAATTGAGTATTTTCTGCACCTATACCTTCAACTTCATTTTACTGAAGTCTGTCCCTCAGTAATAAAGACACTCCACTGCCATTAGGGAAATGGGAGTTCCAGTGTTCACTAGTGGAAGTGGAATGAAGCCTACATCTCTCCCAGAGTATTAAGCAATAGCTTAACAGGTTGAAAACCAATAGCTTGAAAAATCAAGTACTAATCCACCTCCTTTAGTAAATGGTTTAAGGTATTTTAAATTGCTGTTCATGTCCTTTATGCAGTGATTTTTGTGAAATCGCAGAATATGCCAAGCTGGACCTAAGGGGGTCATCGAGTCCAATGACTGGTCCTGCACAGGACCATCCCCAAGAGTCACATCATGTGCCTCAGAGCATAATCCAAGTGCTTCTTGCACTCTGTCAGATTTGGTGCTGTGACCACTTCCCTGGGGAGCCTGTTCCAGTGCCCAACTACCCTCTGGGAGAGGAACCTCTTTCTAATATCCAACGTAAACGTTCCTTGACACAACTTCAGGCAATTTCCTTGGGTCCTGTCACTGGTCACCACAGAGATGAGATCAGTGTCTGCCCCTACTCTTCCCCTCACAAGGAAGTTGTAACTGCAGTGAGGTCTCCCCTCAGTCTCCTCTTCTCCAGGCTGAAAAGACCAAGTGACCTCAGCCACTCCTCCTACAGCTTCTCTTCAAGGCCATTCACTGTCTTTGTTTCCCTCCTTTGGATGCTTTCCAATAGCTGAATATCTTTTTTATATTGCCATGCCCCAAACTGCACACAATATTCTAGGTGAGGCTGTGCCAGTTCAGAGCAGAGCGGGACAATTCCCTCCCTTGACTGGCTGGTGATGCTTTGCTCGATGGCTCCCAGGATACAATTGGCCCTCCTGGCTGCCAGGGCACTGCTGACTCAGATTCAGCTTGCTGTTGTCCGGGACCCCCAGGTCCATTTCTGTGGCGCTGATTTCCAGGATCTCATTCCCTAGTCTGTAAATTGTACAGTCCAGATGTGTGAGGCAAGCTGACAAACTCTAGAAGTATCCAGGGGTTAAAAAGCTTTGTCTGTGAAAAGCAGCTGCCTACAGAATTATCAGACAAGTTACGATTTCTGATAATCTACACTAGGCTTTGGCAAGTAAGGCATAATGTGATCCAGGTTTTTCTTTCTTTAGAAGGAATGTCTGGTGGAAGATGGACAACCTCTTACTATAGTGAGTGGAGTCAGTTTCTCAGTTGGTATGAAAATGAGTTAATCTGCACAGCAACTTGTATAATGGCTGGCATAGCAACTTGAGTGGCAGAAAATGTGTTAAGAAAAGTAGTGGTTTAGCTACAGTTGTACTAGGACAGCACTAGGGTAAGGATTCCCCACCCCTGCCAACTACCCTCTTTGTATTTTACAGCACGCTTTCACTTAATTTTAAAAATGGAGTATAAAGAAGAGACTCTTATGACTGGGGCCTTACTTCAACTGCCAAATAGGGACACTTTTTCTACCTTCAGACAGATGTAACCATCCTACAGCTCTGTGAAAATGCTGCAAAGACAAGTCACTTCAGTTTTGTCAGGAGGCAAACTGGCAAGGTCATAAACATGTAGAGTTTGCGATTATTTATTCTCCCAAGATGCAGTAACACTCAAATAAAAGTCCCTACAGATTTCCAACACTACAAACTGGTTTTGCTTGCATTAAGTAAGAAGCAAAGCTGAATAAGGAAAACCCTATTGCAAGTTTTCAGAAAATCTTCTTTGTTCTACAGAGTGTCTCGCCTTATTAAAAAATAATAATTTTATGTGTTTCATTAATTGTGGCATTATTGCGTGATATTTTCCGAACCGCGCGAGTCAAAGAATTTGTGTAGTACAGTGCAAAATAGTTCTGTTGCTTATTGCCATTTACAGTCTGAGCTCTGTTTTCAGCTTAGATAACCAATGTTATCAGTGCATTGACCAATATTACTTCAAATCAATATTAAGAATGTTGTCTAATGTCATCTATTCTGTTTTGTTTAATGAGTGCCTTTTTCTGCCACCTTACTTAAGCTGTCAGAAGAAGTTGTGACCTAGCTTGAAAGCCTTAATTTGATGTTTTTGAGCTCCAATATGGATTTTGAAGGAAATTTTCTACACTTCCTATTAATCAGTGCAACTAACGTGACTGATGCTACAGTAAACGGCAAGAGTCCCTATACCAGATGCAAGTCTATGTAATTTTTAGGGTAATATCTACTAAAAAGAGAGAAAAGGTATCCACTTATATACATAAATGCTATCCAAACAACTGTCATATTTACTGTTTTGTTGTAGGGGGCAAATCCTATACAACACCTACACTAAATAGACTGGATGAGACACAAGCCTGTCCAGCCAATACTTCCCATTGATATTAGTTATAAAAGGTGGATTTTATGGCAAAGGTTAATGAGCTTGGAAATGCTTTCAGGGTTTATTTTGCATATCAGTAGGCTGCATTTATGCACAAATAATTTTTTTCTTAGTTCAAATGCTTAAAGTATTCTGTATTGATTCTTCTACCTTTACCCATTATGGTGATGAAGTTTACTACTGGAAAAATAACACCTACAAAATCCTCGAATTTACCATAGGGCAAGTGTTGAAAGAAAAATCAATAGAGCTTTTACTTTTCTTCCTCCTCTTCCCAAGTTTCTGATTTCCTATTTTATGTCATCTTGTCTGAGCTAAAAGATATATAAATCACTCCTTGAACAGCAAAACCACTTGCCATTTGGTGGAATTGGCTGACATTTCATTTTTGCTGTGCAGATTGCAGATAATGTTGACATTATTTTGCTGAGTGCTGTACTACATCATTAACATATTGCTCATGACTGAATCTGATACTTTCACTCTTGTAATGTAATAACCTGCATATTCTCTGTAAAAGAAATGATGTAGGTTTCATTGAAACAAAATAAATAATGTTGCAATGTGGTAGAATAGAAATTGCATTGAAGTTACAAAATGAAACTCTAAAGTTGATGTCAAAAGTAAAGGAAAACAATCCCGTAGATTATGTGCTTACTCTTGATATCCCTAAATATTGTGTAGAAATGAGCAACTCTCATGAAATAGGCTTAAACTCAGACTATATCAGCACTGTAGCAATACAGGACTTGTCAGTTAGAGGCATACACTTTCCTGCTTGCATCACATAAAAATTCATTTTAAATTGTAGGCATAATCCCATTCTGTCCCAAATGTGATTGTTTACTCTGAAAAAGCAACCAGCTTTTTTTCTGAATTGCAAAGCAACTTTGAGTGACTAGAAGCACTGAAATCCTAGGCAGATTTTTAACAAGTTGACAGGCAATTGAGTTTATTTCTGTTACGTTTTAAGATCTACATCTACAGATTTATTTGTAAATGAACCATCTAATCTGAAAGTTTTTGTTTTTGCTGAGAGAGAGTGATGGAACTAGGGAATTGATTCTAAGTTGCCTGTTACCCTGATGCAACATGTCCAGGTTTCATTATTAGCATTATCAATTATCTTGGGCAGTTCCTTTATGTGTTTATCTCTGCCTTCTTACTCTTTTCCGTATCTTTCATTAGGCATGTTTTGCCAGACTGTGAGACTCTTTGTTTCTATAACACATTATGGATCATATGTTGCCATCCTTCTTCATGCTAAATTGTAACTTCAGCTGTCTTTGGCCCAATTTTCAACAATTACCTAATTACTAACTGTAATCTTAACTTCATGTGATTAAAGGTTGACTAATAGCTTTTCAGTTGTACATTACGCATCCATAAATTCTGCCACTGACTGACCAACCAATCAGGTGTGCAATTAAAAACACAAATCTAAACAACCATCTGTCTTTGAGATTCTTTCCAGCACAGACCATTTGGTTTCTTTCAGTCAAATAGATAAACTTTGCTTTAAATTTACAAATCTGGAAGATAGATTCTTCATCAAAGCTATTTTTTTCTTCTGGATTGTACCCAGAGCTGAGAAAAATAATTGGAAGCTACTGATACTCTTTCTGTTGCGGATGGGGCTTGTGGACATTCCCTAGTAGTTTTTCTCTTCTGCTCCTTCCTCCTCACACTTTCCTTGGACCAGTGTGGGTCCTTTCCATAGGATACAGTCCTTCACAAACAAACTCCTCTGTGGATCCTCCACTGGCTGCAGGGATTTCAAGGAATACACACCTGCCTTGGCTTGTGGTACTCCCTGGGCTGCAGAATGATTGCTGCTTTTGCACCTAGAACCTCATCCCCTTCTGCTCTTACATTGTTGTTGACAGGATTGTTTCAGTTTTTTCTGCTCCCACTCCCCCACCACTTGAGACCAGCCCTGCAGCCCCGCTGCTGCCAGCACCTAGGCATAGCCACTTGATACAGTTGTAGTAGAAATATATTTATAAAACATCTTTTTCTCTATAATGATTCCATATAGGGTAAAACTTTCACACATCTCAATGTCTTCATCAGCAGTTGGTTATTTCCTACTATATATGTAGATGAATTACTTGTTGTCAGGGAGACAAAAGGGTTTTTCACTATTTACACAGTATGTGTTGTTCAGAAGAAGAAACAAACGTTACCTTAGTTGACATGTTTTGCCATTAAGAACTAATATTCTAATAATTAAGAACTGCGACTACTTAAACCAAAATAATATTAAATATTTCAGGACTGCAATGCAAAATATGAAGCAATTACACAATAATTTTGAATAAATCTGTACTGTTTCTATGGGCTTTGGTATTTCTGTTGTTCACCAATATTAACTGAGTACTTCAGTGATGTTTCCCTTCCCTAGAGTGGATAGTTTCTTACATTTCAGAATATCTTAGGCTTTTTTTGAATAATAAATTTTTACAGGTAAAACTGCATTGGATATGAATCAAAACACTAGATCTGAGCTGTTTGCATTTTTTTTTTTCCAGTCTTCTGGACAAGAAATACATTTTTCCTGATTGTTTTCTGGTTTCTGCTTTTAAGAACCTTCAGTGTTTGTAAAACATACTGTCATGGCTATGTTAATTTAATGTCTTTGGAGTTTACAAGCTGGGGACATGGTAACACGTCTGACACCTGCAGGTGCATAACTATATGTGATAACAGGCAGAGGTTGGGTGACCTTTTCTTAGTGAATACATTTTCCCTGGTCTTTAAAGTGACTTACTTCACTGGCAGACTTGCATTTTGGGGCTGCTGCAGTAAACATAAGAATACGTTTACAGGAAAAGCAGCTTTATAATTGGTCAGACTAGCAGCAGAGATTTACAGTAGCCCCATCAGAAAGACAAGAATCTTGTATAGTTTTAAAACCTTCTATTTTCACAGATGATGAAGCAAACAAAAATTGTGTGATTACTTAATCAGCTGCAAGAAAACGACTTTGTGAAATGTACACTACAAATCTGCTCTCTGCAGGGGCTTTGACATGCTACTTGGTCTTCTTGCTGCTCCATCACAGCACTGCATTGATGAAATCACGGGGGCAGTGACTAATAGCAGTGCTTTCTCTTTTCAGTTTTCCACTTTGCCATAGATTCTCTGTGTGATTAGGAACATTGTCTTAAGCTGGTAATCAGCCATGCAGTTGAAATAACTTCCCGGTGTCTTGCACTGCAAAATTGATTTTTGCATCTATATTACATCCTTAAATGAATGAGTATGAGTATCCTGTTTGTCCTTTTCCCGTGTTTTCTGGATAATCACATGGTCACTATGTTTTAAATCTTGCCTGAATTTCACTAAACTAATGTAGATGATTAAGTCTAGGGTTTTCCATATGTACAGATGATTGCAACCAGGCATGATTACACATTTTATCAGGGAGTGTTAATACTTTTTAAAAAAAAAAAAAAAAAAAAAGAAGTTGTCTTTTTCTTTCCTGTCTTGATGAAATTGAAAATAATTTCTGATCTTTTGTCTTTGGAGTAAAAGATGTCAAGTGGACTTGAATGGATTCAGCTTCAGTAAAAATACTAAGTGTAGCAAAATCTGTTCCATACAACTCTTTGACCTGGGGTTTGAGCTGGTGGGCAGAACTCTGATATGGCAGTACCAAGCCTGAGTCAACCTGAGTGCAACAATCAATTGTTGTGTTGAAAGGTTGTAACTGAAAACACACAGGTTAGCTTTTTCTGTAGCACGTGACTGAGATTCCAAACACCATAGGGTACAGAGTAAATAAAACAGCAGCACTTTACCAAATTTACTCTTTTTAAAAAATAGTGTTGATAGGGTACAACACCTTTAAGAGGAGAAGAAAATACTTTAGCAATCTCTGCTCTTTTCCTTTCCCCTGTTTGTATTGGAATATATATTTTTTTATCTCCTTTACATATTTATGATACATAAGAAGTATTCCAGATGTTAGAATCCTTGTCTTTTTTTCTTAAGCTTTAAAATCAGTTTTACTAATGCTCACAGTTGGACTTCCTAGTGTTGAGAACTAATGACTTGTAGGTTTTGTTTTCACTTTTTACCTTTGGCAGACCCTCCTATTAAGTGGAGCTTAAACCTCCAAGACTTCTGCATAATGTGTCCATGTTCAAGCTTTGTTTTTCAAAGCTCACCAAGAGCTTTATTATGTAATGAAAACTGGAATCACAATGGGATTGGTCATGAGAGATGAAGAGGTCTTTATTCTGAAATAATGCACAACAGCCATCAACTTTCTCAAACTAGTGTAGGCTCAACAATTTTTTGTTTGTTTGTTTGTGGTGGGCTTACTCACACAGCTCCTCAGCTTTGATTTACAGGCCATGGTTGTGTTGTTGCCACGATAATAGGCGTGACGGTCATCAGTGTAGTGGCAGACAGGTGCAAACAAAGTGTTTTCAGATCATGAGTGCACATCTCCTTTGCTTTTCTGGATAGATGTTTGTGCCATGCAGGACAAAGGTAAGGTGAGGAAAGATGACCAGACAGTAGGATAGGTTTAGGTACCTGGTTCATAGGCCGTTATCGAGGATCATATAACCTTTCCTTATCTGGTAAACAACAATCAGAAGTATTAAGTGCTACAGTTAATACTTACAAAAGGTGTCATGTTGAGAAATGACCATGAAAGAACTGTGAAAATCGGCTTTCATAGATATGCTTTTTGAATTTAACCTCCTCCGATGGATGGACTTGAGGGACTTAGATTGATTCAGCAGTCTGAAATCCTACTAAGATTCAGTGCAAAACCATTCCCTTAGAAAGTGAGGGAAGCTTGCATGAGCTGCTGTAGGAACAGGGACCATCAGTCAGGTTCTCTTCATTGTTCTCAGCTTGAATCATCTAAAACAGAGGAAGCACAGGCTTCCTAATACTCTTCTTTGATCATGTGTTCTCCTATAGAATCTGTGTTGTAGTGAGGAGGAGGACTCTGCTCATAAGCATGGTGATAGCCTAGATCATCTTCCAGGATAGGGTGTTCTCATGCAAGGCAAAAATTATGAACTTCAGCCCTCTGGTATAAAATGGAACTTAGAGTCTGTATCTTAGGCAATTTGATCTTCAGTGGTTTGGCTAGGAAAACCCCATGCATTTTCATAGAAAATGACTGTACAAAGCCCACTACTTCTGATGGTAATTTTGACTATCTGCTAAATCACAATTTAATGTTACTTTACTTCAGACTTCAACAGAGGACTAGTCAAATTCTTACTGACAGTGACAATTCAAGTTATGTTTTGAAGGAGAATTTAAACAGATAAGCAAATGTGTAAAGAATTTTAATCTTGTTATCATGCCTAAATCTAGATAGGGGTGTCTTATTTGTCTCTGTGTTGGTTGTAACTGCTATGCATTTATACAAGCAGTGCCATTTCTGGGATAGCAGTTTTATTCCTTCTCACACAAAATACTTTCTCTTTCCAAGGCAGAAAAAAAAAATAAAAAATTAAACTCTTTATACAGATATGAGCCAGATATTAAAGTCTGAAAAGCAACTCATGAATTCATAATAAAGATTCAGTCATATTATGCAGGAAATCCTAAAGACATGGAAAGTACTTGAGCAAGAAAATGAAATTTAAAGGGCAATTAACTGATCTTGACTATGTGTAACCTTTGGAATAATTATAATTTCACTGGGGTTTTTCAGCTGTATAAATAAATAATAATAGAATATTCCCTAAAGTTTAAATTTACATTCAACAACTGTGATTTTAATACTAATAGATACATGTGATTTCTGTTACTCTGTACATGGATCTTAATATTATTATAAGAACATAAATGTTTGAAGATGCTCTACCGGTTAGAAAAAGAGGAGAGCATTCTATGGTTTTTCAGAATTTTTTTTTAAGTATTTCCATAAAGATCAAGATGGCTGACACATTTTTTTTAATTCTATTGCTTTAGGCTTAGAAGGAAACTTTTTTTGTAAGTTCACTGAGTGATGTCCTGAACAGAGCAATCAATATCTATTCAAGAGTTGGCACACTATATCTTACAGCTGGAAATCCATTTTCACTCATATTAATGAGATGCAAAACGAGAACACCCTTCTTGCAGGTAACCTTGTCTGTTAGGTAATGTTGGTTTTTAATTATATGTTTCTTTAATAACTCTGCTCTTAGTACATTCTAGACAAAGACTACCATAATGTTCTTGACTGAAACTAAAAGGATAATAACATTTAGGGAATTCTATAGAGGCTTTTTGAGATATGCCTGAGAACTACTGTTAGTGATCCAGTAAGGCACTTTACCATCTGCTTAACTCTCAATCTGTAAGTAATTTTCGAGCAATGTTATTTAGTATCATATTATTTTTAGGTCAACACAAAGAATAAAATTCTTTTGAAAAGATATTATTTTAAAACATGTTTGAATCAATTCTAAACCAGTGGTCTATCCGTAGGTATCTTGAGCCCTGCACCTATTGAATATTGTGTTTTCTGTGTTTTGTATATTGAAAAGTCTTTTGTATAATTTTTTTTTTCTAATGCTTAGTGTTCTCTTGGGGATGAAGAACCTCTTACTTATGTAGGATACCGGTTATATTAAAGAAAACTCACACTTGCAACATTGCAAAATGAGACATCATGGTTGCCAGCAGTATCTCTCACAGATGCTGTTCTTAATTAAGACACATTTGACCCCCCACATTTTTATTTTGTGCTGATGTCCACCCTCTCCCACCCAAAGGTCAATGAAACAAATTTTTAGCAGACATTATGATTGTCCCTATGCGTACTGAGGATACTCCATACTAGGCTGTTTAGGGGCTATGAACCCTGGAAGAGCAGAAGGAAAATATACACATAGAGACTTTCCCTCCTCTTTTCCTCTTCTTTCTGGTGGGCATAATGAAAATATAATTAAAAATAAGGTGTTCAGGACCACTTTTTTTACTATTTTTTGTGCATTTTCTTCCATTTTATATTGTTTATTAACACATAAATGCTGTTTAAGTGTCACTGTATATCAGGACTGCAAAAAAGGCATTGATTGCTTCTAGTTAAAGATGCATAACAAGTGCCAGCAAATAAGTCTCCAACTCTTACATAAATAATAAGGCTACAAGTCCTCCAGTTTCATGCCTTTCTTAATATATACTGCTGTGTTTGAGGCCACTGGATAAATTGCATAAGAAAATGACCTATATAAATACTTACAGATCAATAAAAAGCAAGCCTACATGCATGACTGACACAGTAAGAGGATTGTTTCTACAGAAGTTTTTACAAGTAGCAATTTCTTTTCTTGATCTGTGGTCTCTGCCTAGGAGTATAAACACTCTCCCCTTGCCTAAATGACAGGGAAATACCACGAAAACTGTACAAAAGTGTAAGGTGTTGAATCTGCAGTGCTGGGAATGAAAGAAGTCCTTTTACTGGAGGAAAATACTAAAGATGTAAATATTTAATTAGTAATAAAACAATACATTATTGCTGATGATCACAACTGCACAAAACTGCAATGAGATTCCTTGTAAATTTTATTTTTCTTTTCTCCATTGAAAGAGAAATCTGTGGGTTGTCAGGGACAAAAGGGGTTTGTTTTATTCCTGAAAAAGGAATAATCTACTATTAGTATTAAAAAAAAAACAACAAAAAACCAAACCAAAACAAAAAACCAAACCACCAGTTGACAAAAGGAGTTGGTTTTCAGTCATTCAGAAGAATTAATTAATGGATGATGACAGTGTACAGGCCCCAAAACTGTGCAGCCATGTAACTTCTCTGTGGCATCTGTGATTCCCTACCATTAGAGTGGGAGATAACTGGTAAGTAATAAGCTTAGAGATCTTGTTCTTCAGTAGACAAACATGTGGAAGATTTCTGTTCTATGTACAGCTAGTAAAATTTGCATTATTGTTAACATGTGACATTGCGATGCTGAAGCTTGTCCAAAGAAGAGCGATGAAGTTGGTGAAAGCTCTGGATCAAAAGTCTTGTGAGCAGTGGCTGAGGGAGCTGGAGTTGTTTTGCCTGGAGAAAAAGAGGCTCAAGGAAGGCCTGAAAGGAGGTTGTAGTAAGGTGGGGACCAGTCTTTTCTCCCAAGTAACAATTGACAGGACAAGAAGAAATGGCCTCAAGTTGTGCCAGGGGAGGTTTAGATTGGATATTAAGAAATAATTAATTCAGTGAAAGGGTTGTTAATCATTGGAGCAAACTGCCCAGGGAAGTGGTTGTCACCATCCCTGGAGATATTTGTTACTACCTGGTCTGGAAGCCCCAAGCTTTAATTTTACACTTCAATATTAGGTCTCAACAGATTTTGCTCACTGAACCCTTGCAAAGGCATTGGCTCTTTGATACCTTGAATTCACCTCCAGAGAAAAACTACACATTTTTCTCTAAAAGATTTCTTTTAATTTGGTGAGAATATAGGTGTTTTGGCAAAAAGGGGTTTACAAAAATACCATGCAACTTTACAAAAACATGACAGCAGATTACTGAGAGTAGCAACATTGCTGTAATAAGGAACTTTTGTTACGCCCAGCAAACATATACTCCATACCACTTAAGTAATGTGCTCACCCCTTACATTATATAAGAGACTTGCTGTACTATTATTTTGCTTAAAAACCAATGGCCTTGCCTTTAATGATCAAAATATTTAACTGCATTATTGATTTAACAATAAGAACCAGCTATAAATAAGTATGAATGGTTATTTAGTTATTTTTATATTTATTTATAAGAAGCATTTTGAGTCAGGAACACTTTTTCACTCTTCAGAAATAAGGCCTACAGGAGGTTGTACTGACGTGTCCTGTTCCACACGTGGAGGCAGCAGGTACCAGGAAACTGAACCATCAGAAGTGCTGTCAGCCCTCCGAGGGAGGACAGTGATTGGCAAACATAATACCCTAAAAAGGAAAATAATCTGAAATTTGGGAAAGCATGAGTTCTGTGGATTTTGGTAGAAAAACTTTTCTGGTGTAGGAGCTCCTGCCCACTACTGTACAGACTAAGGAGAAAAACCTTGTTTATGCAATTATGCCTTTCACTGATGGTTACTCTTCCTGGGGAAGATTTGCCATTTAGCTGAGAAAGAAAACAGAATCCTTAGGAAAGGAGGCTTCCCTAGGCACAAGCTATTTGATATCTCTGATCAGAAAGAGAAAATAACAAAAAAATCAATGCTTCTCAGCAGCCTTTAGGAAGTTATTATTTCCTTTAGCTACTGTATTGAGAAGAAAGTTCTTGCATCTATTTTTCCACTTAGGTTTAAATCAAATAGGACTATCTTCTTCATTATTCGAACTGTAGTAGGACTTGTGATTTGGTTGAGGCTGTGTATTTTCCTGTAGTACTTGAAAACTCCTATGTTTAATGGCCATGTAGATTTAGTAAAAAAAAAAAAAAAAAAAATCTCCTGTCCAAACAGAAATTCCCTGATGTAGTTTTTTAACTTCTGTTTGTATTGAGCTGACTCACAGCACTCATGTATAAAAAGAGGAGAAAAAAAATAAATCACATATTAAGTAATTAGTTCTCTTGTTCTTGATCCTTGCTCTCTGACAATATTTGTACAGTGATGTGTTTACATCTAGTTTCTAACTGCTGCAGCTGAAAAATCTTCAGGGTGGTCAAACACTGAAACAGGTTGACCAGAGGGGGATGAATGCCTGGTCTCCAGTGATATTCAAGGTTGAATGGGACTCTGAGCAACCTAATCTAACTGAAGACATCCCTACCCATTGCAGAGGTATTGGACTACATGACCTAAAGGTTGCTTTTAACACAAACTGTTTTATGAATATATGATTTTATGCTGCCTGAGTTTAGAATGTGAAAATTGTTATATTGAGGAATTAAATAATACTATGTATTGAGCACTCTGTTGTGCTACATTCAGAGAAATGTATTTACCATTTATTAAAAAGCTTCACCAGATACCTGCCTTAGAATGCTATTTTTATTACCTCTCTGATGCTAATAATCAATAGGGAACCCAAATAGGGAGCCCGCTGCTAATATAGTGGGAACGGGCCAAAGCAGTAAGAGATCAACACAATTGTCTTGCATAAACAATGTGCTTTGCACTGTTCAATTTCCCTCACCAAATCACATTCTTTTTCCTAAATGCCTTGCAAGGGAATTTAAAAAAGAAATTGTTAACATACCCATTTTCCAAGAAATGTCCGGAATATAAGGAAAGTAATGAGCTATTTGAGGGAGTCTCTTGTTGGGTTATGAAACTGGAAAATGTGTTTTTATGGCATACAGTCATTGTGTGGAAAGGTATTAACCAATTTATTTTCCTAGAGGAGGAAGATATTCTGCACTCTGTGATGAAAGGATAGTGTTATGAAGTAATTCACTTTTTTCCCCTTAGTAAATTTTCCCTTGATCCAAATAATGTTCATAAAACAAATATTGCTACATCTATATATATAAGAAATACTTTGGCACTTTAATGGAACTTATCTGCTGGAGCATTCATCTCTTATGGATGCTGAAAACAAATCTGGAATAAAACATTGTGAGACTAACATTGGAATCACTGAGAAACCCAGAAACATGGAATACGCAAGTCATTAATTAATTTAATTTGTTAACATATTAATCACTTAAGTAATTAGAGTACAAAATATCAGTGGTTCTGTACATAACAAAAAATATTAACATTTTCAGAGTGTGTGCCTCCTCATGCAATCTTTTTTGATGTTTATCTACCCTCTAATTTGGTAACATATCCTTCAAACTCCTGCTACCACAGTAAGTTCTATCAGACTATCAACCACTTTTTTTTTTAATAAAGATCCAGTATCAGTGCTACTTTTTGTTTGTTTTATAATAAATGCAAACTCTGGTTATTAATTTTTTTTTGCTTTGGCACACAAAACCTAGGTTTTGGCTTAAATCTAGTTTTGGCTTGTAAATGATGGGTTTTCTAGGTATTATCACTCCCTTATTGATTTCTTGATGGCCTCTTTTCAGTGCAAATATTGATTGGAAAGTATTTTGTGAACCTAGTTACAAGATCCACAGGTCGGCATTTATAGGAACCTCTGTTTTGTAGAAGAAAATTTCTGTACATCACAAAGAAGTGAGGTTTTACATGGGTTAAACTAGGATAAGGAGAGAGGAAAGGTCAGGAATCATAGGTTATTATTGTAGATTAATTCAAAGCACCCACAGCAAAGTTGATTAACTGCTTTTTGAGGCAGTGGAATACCAAAATTTCTTTTGAGGCAGTGGAATACCAAAATTTCTTTGTTTCTTCATTTTTTTTTCATTGAAAGCTTTTAGTTTAAGTCAATATAGAATTACTCTCTGGAATTTTTCTTTTAAGAGATAATAAAATATCTTTTTTTAAACTGGTTGTAAAATATGGATCTGATTGTTAAGAAATCAAATACAAAACCTGAGAACCTCCAAAATAATGTCTATTTACCATAAAAGAGCGAGTCAGTCACAGCAGGAGATGCTGATTCCTCTGGAAATATGAACTTGTATGATTTCTAAAAGCTAGATTATTATTACCTGAAATAAGTACTTGTCTCCTTTACTGGAATGTATGAGACACTTTGGACAGAGAGGGTAAATCTTTGCTTTTGAACTGTAGTCTACTGTCATGGCATGTACCTTATTCTTCCCAGCAGTAACTCATTCTTCAACGCTTGATGCATGTTTTAGCATCTTAGAATAATGAAGCAAATACAAGAAAGGGGTTCTGCATCTATTGAACTCTTGACACTATCACCTCTGGCTCTAGGAAATGCGTGTTGAATACTGTAAGAGTGACAAAGGTAGGGATGGAGATGGAGTGGAGATTCTGAGATGGGAGTCTACAAGTATTTTAATTTCATTGACATGAGAAATAGGGAGCTCTAATTTGGAAGTGTAACAGTTGAATGAGATGAAGAAATATGAAATTGAATGTGTGTCTTTGAAGGAAATCCCTTTTGTTTGTGACTCTGAGCTCAGGTACTTGGCCTTGCTACACCTTTCTATTGTGTGTTACTAGAATTTTTGCTTTTGTAGTTGTTTCCTCATCCATACCTGAGAGGGAAATCCCATACACTTGAGTGAAAAAAAATGTTCTCAGAGTTTTTGATAGTACCACACTATGATTGCAGAATCATGAATTTTGCAGTTGTTCTCCTAGCTGTTTGCTATTTTGAAGCTTTCCGAGACTTCCTGACCTTAAATTTCTCCTCCCTAACCTCTGCTCTCTTCTTAAGCACTTAGTTTTGCACACAGTCAGGTAGATTCTTTTTACAGTCGTATACCCCTGTGGACTTTAATTTGATGCTTCAGCTCTGACATATTGCATTGCAGATTTTCTAAACCTTACAAATGTGAGGTAAGAAAAATGGATACAAATTTTAACTAGTTTTGTGTCTTTCTGTTCTGTTTTTTTTTAAATTCACTCTTTCAGGGTTTCAGAACTGCAAAATAATTAATTGGCTCTATTCAAGTAAACTATGACTTCTAAAAAACTTCTAAAAAGTAACTTCCAAAAGTACTTCTATGCTTTTGGACCAAATAAAAAGTTCTTAAACTAATTTTCAGATACAATGACAAAAGGATTAATGACTATTGGCAATGTACTGAAGCAACGGAATGCCAGTGTATGAGAAACAGAGGAGTTAATAAACTGCTAAAAGAAAACAAATGGAAGGAACACCATGAAACCACTTTGCTGAAAATGAGGGAGGGAAAGTTCATCACTAATGATACTTAGAGATAGTTTTTGCCAGGTAATCTAACCTTCATTTTACTTGTTTTATCAGTATTCATATTATCAATTATTTTAATTTTTCAATTTATACTATGTACTAGGACAACTTATTTCTCAACAATAATAATGTAAAATACAATAGTTTATTTAATTAAGTTATAGGGAATGTACAACATATTCTAATCTGCAAACCTATGTAATATAACAATTTTAGATGCTATATACCTGTAATCAAGGAAAAATATTTGCAATGTGCGCTTATCACCGTGAAGCACAGGGTTGCAATCAAACCCCATGTGGCTGATTTAAAGGACAAATACATGTATGCCAAACAAAGCCCTTCAAAATTCTTCACAACAGAAAGAAGAGCAAAAATATGGAAACATAACTCATGGGTCAAGATAAGGGTGGCTCCAAAAAGTAGAAGGGAGAAAGAGTAAGAAAGAAAAGATTAAAAAGCACTCATTCTCCCCTAGTAGACCAGTGCCCGGCCAATCCCTGAGCCACAGCTGCTTCAGAAAAACTCCATCCCTAGTTTTATTGATGAGCATGGCAGGTGATATGGCACACTACTTTGGTCAGTTCAGGTGAGCTGTTCTGGTTGTGCCCCCTCCCAGCCTTCTTGTTGGGATGGCAGAGTGAGAAACAAAGAATGCCATGAAAACACTGTTCAGCAGAAGCATTGGCGTGTTATCAACACT